>JAYKAV010000384.1:0-44734 GCA_035582835.1 Phoebastria nigripes | reverse complement strand
TCCCCCTGTCACTCCAGAAATACAAATGGGTTCTGCCCCTTCATAGCTTGATGGCATCAGGGTATACTGTGCACCGGTGTCTACTAGAGCCTTATACTCCTGTGGRTCTGAYGTGCCAGRYCATCGAATCCACACAGTCCAGTAAACCTGGTTGTCCCTTTCCTCCACCTGGCTGGAGGCAGGGCCCCTCTAGTTATGGTCATAGTATTCGTTACTCACTTATAAATAATTTCTTCATTACAATCCGAAGTGAGATTAGCCCTTCTACTCTGTCTGGGGAACTGTTCACTGGAAACTGGACCGTCATGAGACAGGTTTTTTCTGGAAACTGGAGCAGCAGTTTTCCTGGAAGAACCCCCTTGTGTGATTGTTTTCCCTKGCAACTCATGTACCCGTGCCTCTAGGGTCGAGGTAGATTTTCCATCCCACTTCCTCATGTCCTCTCCGTGGTCACGCAGGTAAAACCACAGGGTGCCCTGTGGTGCGTACCTTCTATATCCTCTCTCTTGAGCAGAAGAACGCTGACTCCTAATAGCTGAGATACTGGTCTGTACAGGTGGGGAGTAGGACATACCTTCTTTGAGTTGCTGGAACTCCCGGGACAGTTTCTGCACAGCTGAGACAAGGAAGGAAGAGACACTTTCTTTTTTCCCGGAGTTTGCAACCGCATCATCCACCATTGGTGCTTCTTCCTCTTTCCAGGACAGTATTGCCAATAAGTTGGCATATGACGCTGGTGCGCTCTGTACCAGCTTCTGCCACATGGGTCACGTGCACTGGACTTCATCTGGATCTTTGGATACTTGCTCGTTGTCCAGGTCACTATAAACCACCTCCAGCACGGCTAATTTTCTCAGGTACTGGATACCTCTCTCCATAGTGGTCCATTTGCCTAGGCAATATATAACATCTTTCTTGAAGGGATACCTTTCCTTCACGCCTGACAGGAGTCGCCTCCAGAGGCTGAGGGCTTGTGCCCCTTTTCCAATTGCTTTGTCAATGCCCCCTTCCCTAGAAAGGGATCCCAGCTGTTTGGCTTCCTTACCCTYTAATTCCAGGCTACTGGCCCCATTATCCCAGCATCGGAGCAGCCAGGTAACAATATGCTCGCCTGGACGATGGSTGAAATCTTTTTGCATATCTCGCAACTCACTCAGGGATAGGGATTGGGTGGTTTCCGTCTCGTTTACGAGTTCTTCCTCTTCCTCCTCCCCTCCTCGTGATGGCCCTGCTTTTCCATCATCCCTTTCTAAACRAGCTGACTTTCGCTTCCAAGATTTCTTCTTATGTATAGGGGCAACTGATACCAGCACAGGTTGGTCCTCTGGTTCAGCTGTAGTGCCTGTCGCGGGGGTTGGAGTAGCTGCAGTGCCCGTTGCCTGGGTTGGAGTAGCCACAGTGCCCATTGCCTGGGTTGGAGTAGCCGCAGTGCTTGTCGCCTGGGTTGGAGTAGCTGCAGTGCCTGTCGCGGGCGTTGAAGTAGCCGCAGTGCCTGTCGCGGGCGTTGAAGTAGCCGCAGTGCCTGTTGCAGGGGTTGGAGTAGCCGTGGTGCCTGTCATTTTGTCGTCAGATCCGGAGACCTTCTTTTCCCCTTGAGGGTTCTGAATAGTGTTGAACAGGGCTCGGTAGGCATGGGCCAGGCCCCAGCACATTGCAGTGATCTGTGTCTCTCTGGAATTGCCAGGGTGACAAAATACTTTTTCCAAATATTCTACCAATTTTTCAGGGTTCTGCACTTGTTCAGGGGTGAAGTTCCAAAACACTGGGGGTGCCCACCATCCTAGGCTTTTGCCCATGCTATTCCACACACCCCGCCACTCATAACTGTCCAGCCTTGGGGCAGATCTCTGGGTGGTAGTCTTAAATAGTTGTTTAACCTTAAACAAGGCCTTCCTTCAAACAAATGCATTCAGGAGACATAGCAATAGGAACATGCTGGTTTGAACATCCCAAGGATATTCAAAATCCTCAAGAACTATATTGTAATCAGCTTGGAGGAGAAGGGGAATGTGAAGGAAGATGTCTCCCCCGTAAGTTGGCTCTCCGAAGAGAAGAGGTAAAAACTGTAGTTATTAATAGTTTCCGAGAGATAGCTCCTGAAGCACAGCGATGACAGCAGTGCTGAGTAGAATCTCATGACCAATAATTTTATCATACCATAAGCTAGTGTTACACAGTATAGCAAAACGATAACCTTAATCCATCTCCCAGAGGTGATAAACAGCATATAAACACTGATAAACAGTATATACAGCCAGTAAGGTGTTACATAACGCAACTCCAAAAACAGATCCAACAACTCTGAGAGCAAATAAACCAACGACTACTAAACTGATATAATGAATGCTTATAACAAATTTGTTTTAACCCGCTCAGGTCAGATGTGTCGTTATCTCAACCCTTCGTGCCACACGTTGGGCGCCAAAAAGGACTGTTGTGGTTTAATCTGGCAGGCAGCCAAACACCACACAGCCACTCGCTCACTTCCCCCCCTCCTCAGTGGGATGGGGGAGAGAATCGGGAAAAAGAAAGTAAAATTCATGGATTGAGATAAAGACAGTTTAATAAAACAGAAAAGGAAGGGAAAATAATGATCATAGAATCATAGAATCATTAAGGTTGGAAAAGACCTCTAAGATCATTGAGGTCCAACCATCAACCCAACACCACCATGCCCACTAAACCATGTCCCTAAGCACCTCATCTACACGTCTTTTAAATACTTCCAGGGATGGTGACTCAACCACTTCCCTGGGCAGCCTGTTCCAATGTTTAACCACTCTTTCAGTAAAGAAATTTTTCCTAATGATAATAATAATAATAATAATAGTAATGATAGAATATACAGTGAGTATGTGAGTGATGGCACAATGCAATTGCTTACCACCCGCTGAGCGATACCCAAGCAGCGATCGCTACTTCCTGGACCACGCCTCCTATTTATATACTGAGCATGCCGTCATATGGTATGGAATACCCCGTTGGCCAGTTGGGCTAGCTGTCCCGGCTATGCTCCCTCCCAGCTTCTTGTGCACCTGGCAGAGCATGGGAAGCTGAAAAGTCCTTGACTAGTAGACTACTTAGCAACAACTAAAAACATCAGTGTGTTATCAACGTTCTTCTCACACTAAATCCAAAACACAGCACTAGGAAGAAAATTAACTCTATCCCAGCCAAAACCAGGACAGAGGGCACTCTAAGTAGATTCCTAATGAAAATTAAAAGTTGTCAATTAACTAAATACTAAATTATGAATAACTTTCTGAGAAAACTATTTGAAGCAGCAAGAGCACATGTATCCATTAACAATGACAGCAAGTAGCTCCATCTTAGTTCAAAGGTAGTAAAAAGAAATTAAAGCCCATAGTGGACAGACTTGCACATGTGAGTTACAGTCTGCTAAGGCTCTAGATGGTGTGTAAGCCATAAAGATACTGATAGCCAAAACACTCTGAGGATGAAAGCACGCACATCGGCAGTGGAATGTGCTCCTGCATGGTCATTCAAAGAAAAGCACTTCTTCCACCTTTATTTGCATATATAATATGATGGACTGACAGCTGTTTTGTTTTTTTTTTTTAAACTCCAAGAAAATCCTTTTTATTAAATGACTACCAATGGCAGCTTCAGATATTGCTGCTCCTGCAAATGAAGTAACAACACAAGGAAAACGATAAATGCCTAAGTTTTTGCCTCTGGGCTGCACATAATTTCTTAAACTGCACATCCAGCTCAGTTAATCCTACTCAAAGGTAGCTTCTAATGGCCGCTAAGGTAAACAGTAGTTATCTGTCCACGCAAATTATGAATTTTGGACATAGGCTGTAGTGTTCCTACCGTTCACAGATTTATTTCCCCACATTCTCAACACTCAGGGCAGAATACATGCTGCCTAGAAGTACTGGGCTTTTTATTTTCAAAAAAGCACAGAAACACCCACACACAGGATTAATTTACTTATAAAACATACAGTATCATCAATGGAAGATATCTTGAACTATTTTTCCTCAACAGTAGAAGAACAACCAATGCAAATCTAAAGTCTATACTTCCTACCATTCTCGTCATTTTAAAAAGGTTAAACCCCTAAAATCCATTCCTGTGCTTTGGTTTTTGAACATCGTTCCAACTCCCTGCCTTCAACCAAGGAGTACTTGGCACGGTTACTGTGTAATTAAGTTAAAATCCCAAACAACATAGCACCTTATCAAGCACAGATATTTCAAGAAGCTTAACAGTAATATAACATTCAAAAGCTGATGTATTCTACAGAGTTAGTTATTGAAGGCCAACATGGAGAGCATGTCAAGTTTTCATGTGAACAACTGAAGATTCTTATCTCAGTGTAGTAATGATCCCAAAGGGCACAGAATTGCATAGATTGCAGGTAGGCAGGGGCAAGGTGCTCTGACATTATGTCCTCTTTATAAAGGCACTGTACTAAGTATTGTTTATTTATACAAATATAAATAAATGTATTTAATAAATATATTTAAATAAAAATAAATAAATATAGATAAGTATGTTATCTTCATATAGGGTTACACTATATATAAAAATTTATATAGTTTGTATAAATTCCTCTAAAATTATTCCTTTAACTAGTACCTCTAGTCTTACATATAAGATTATAAATTTTATATAACTTTATAATTTACTTTATATATAAATTTACAATTTATATCTAATGTAAGCACATTATATTTATTTGTAATGCCACTGTATCAAGTCCAAAGGTGCTCTGATACTACTACTTTTAACAATACTGGCATACATAACAGTAACACAGAACAAAACCTATTTATTCTCTGTAAATTTTACTGTTTGGGGGGTGTGGGGTTTGTTTGTACACTTTTCCTACAAAACCTAACAAGAATAATAAATAACAAAAGGACAGAGCAACGATTCTATGCTGTCCTTTCAACAAATCAATGGATTTGCAGGAAAGGATGAGAAGAACCACTTATTAAAGAGAGAAAGGCAGGCAGGGAAGTACTATTAGCTGGGCTACAGGTACATGTCTCTACAAAGATGTTTATTCCAAAATTCTCTAACCAGACACTTCAAGGTGCTCAAAGATTAGCTAACAAGAAAAACAGAAGCCACTATTTGTTCAGTTTCTTCTCAGCCACCGATAGAAGAGTCTTTCGTTCCACTAAATAGCAAATCAGTACTGATTACAGTAGTGTTCACTGCCTCCACCAGTGACGCTTAGGGAGCATAGGCAAAGACCCTGATGTACTGTAGCAGTGTAAGTAATACTGAGTGTACTTTTCTAGTCGCAATACTAACATACATCATGTCTCAGTGGATATCTGCCCCCATCCAGTTTGGTCATAAAGTGTAAAGGGGCAGTCCTACAGCCTCTGAAGTCTCTTACTGGAAACACTCTTTTGTGTCACAAGTCACAAAATTGCCCACTAGGAAGATATTTGTAGATTCTGTACTTTAATTTATATGACTACTGTCTTAGATACTATATTTCAGAATAAAACATAAAGTATTGATTCAAGATAGGCAGACAATTACACATCTTACAAATGTAAAGCTATAAAGCATGTAAAAGCATTTTGCGTTAGCTACTTAATATCACAGAGGAACTATTTTTATTACAATAATTCATAATTAGTAAATCTTTGGGGTTCTAATTAACAAGACTTTGGATCTCAGAGTACAGTACAGAGTGAATACTGTGAGAACGAAGTTCTCCAGTAGATGGAAGCATTAGTCAGCAAAAGCTGAGCTCACATAGCTCATAGTATTGTCTATCCTGCAGCACTGCATGCTGCCTCCCCTACTACACGCAGAATTTTAACATGTAGATACCCCAAGTGGTTGACACTGGTGGAAAACAAATCTATAATTCTTTATCAGTATGAGATCTCCAGTATTGCTATATCACAGCATACAATTATTTTTTAAGTATTTACAAAAACCTGACATTGGTGAAAGATCAGAGGCAGGTAGCCGGAATATGAATTGTGAACCTGACTGCTGATTCCAGGTAAAATTTACCAAAAAATCATAAGCTCTACCAACCTTTTCCCATACCTCTCTGACAGTTAAACAAACACAGTCCAGCTTCTTGCTTTCTTTCTCATATTTTACCAATAAATGTGATCCAAATGTAAATGGTTAAAATGTACTTAAATACAATAAACCCAGGTTGCCAGGAATAGTGCTGAAATAAAACAAACCCAAGTTCAGGGGTCATTCTGAAGCTCAGTTAACTGGAAAATTAACACAAGTGGTATTAACCCATACTAGCAACTGTAAGATTGTTCCAGTCCATTAAAGCCCAGGAAAGTTGTAAGATTACTGACACATATTTCACAGTGATGAAAGTCCCTTAGCTCAAAATGAACAAAGCAGCCTAGTTTGCAAACACCACCATTACATGTTGATTAACTAAACACTGTTACCAAGTTAGAATTTAAGAATTTACACACAGGTCTGAAACACAGGCCAGTGATTATTCACGTCTCTCACCTGACTGTTAGGAACCCCTCAACACTGACTGGCTGCTTTCCACCTCCATTAGCTGTTCCGTCTTGTTGCCATCTGATCTCTTACAACTGTTGTTTCCTGCAGCCCTACCTAGTTACAGATGTGAAACACAATTTTCTTTTACAGTTACTTTGGCGCAGAGGCTGAGATTACTTTTTGCAGTACACTGAACAAATAAGCAGTTATACAAATAGTCTTTTTAAAGTGTGAGGAAGGGAATCCAAAATTAAACTCTAATAAAAGGTTTTTACTACTTCACCCCAAACCTCAAAAAACCCAAACCCTACCCCTTTGCTTCCCCCCATAACTAAGTCTGGAAATTCCGTTCCCCACCCAATGAAGTTACATTCTCTCTTCCCAACTCTTTACCTAGTTCTGCCAAAACTGAGATGCTACACCCATTCCAGCCTCCACCCAACATTTCAGGAGCCCTGGATTTCAATCAATACTTCAGGCACTCCAAAACTCCTCAGCCCTCAGTTATCTGGCCTCTCCATATCTTCTTTGATAGCATTCTTGTTTTCAGCTCCACAGTAATTGTAAGGTTTTTAACCCAAATTATGATTTTCAACTTGAGGATCACCATGCACAGGGGCTCAGAGAAGGGCATATTTCATTGTTAACTAATGGCAAGTTTGTAACTACAGTTTCTAGTGAACTCTAGAGCATCTGCATGGGTACTGAGAGTAAAGACTCTTTATTTGATATGTGGGGATAGTCATGCTTACACATGCATAATTTGTCTAATATACCTTAGACATGTAATTCACTCAAATTGCAGAAAGTCTAGAAAAGCCATTTTCATAAAAGCTTATTTATCCATAGAGCAATTATATGTATGTTTATATAAATACACAACACTCTGCCAGAGCTACCGATCTGCACATCATGGACACGGACTTATTAGACACACAGTTCTAACCACTATTTACATTCCCACATCCCTACACGAATCATGATCAACCTCACACACATGGTTACACGTTGTTCTATGCACTCAATAAGGCTAACAAACTTGTTCTTGCATACCTTTCTTGGTCTTTAATAGCTGCTTCCTACTTTTTATTTAACCTCTGCTTCACCTTTCACATTGGACATTTCTTGGAACTCCTGGAATTATTAAAACAAGACAGGTATTCAGCAAGGATAAAATAGAAATTGGGAAAGGCAGGAAAGAAGTGGAAAACAAATTATAGACAGACACAGAGCCTGGTGCAGATGAAGCAAGCTCAGGCATGTGACATTCACTGTTACTGTATCTTTGACATCTGCTAGGATAATAACTGGGCTGGGCTATTCATCACAGAAACAAAAGGAACCAGCAATAGAAGGTGGGAACCCATCTTACACACAACCACAGGACAATGTAGCTTTTCCCCATTTTATTGTGGCTTGATGTTCACAATAACATTCAACAGTAGAAACAGGTGAGCAAGATCACACAGACCAATGGAAAGCAGCCCAAACGGAGCACATTATATCAGAAAAAGAAATGGGGTCTTTGAATCACAGGCAGCCCTCTCTAGAATGTAAAAATATAAATAAAAGTCTCTTCTTTATTCCCATTAATGGGAACATTTCCTGGCACTGGTCATATGACAAGACCTTTTTTCCCAGTTACTTCAGCCAACTCAGTAACCATGGCAACCGTCTCCAGTGCAATGACATCATACGGTTTCCTAGGCAACCATTCCCAGTGCAATGACATCATGTGGTCACCATGGCGATGCTTCGTGAGGCCAGGAAGAAAGTATTTTAAGTGGGAAGATAGGTCAGGGAGGACAAAAGAGGACTCAGGGAAGAGCAGGATGAAAGATAATGGAGGTAAAAATATGAGCCTTATGAGGATAGACACAAGGGAAAAGAGCAGATGGACAGAGTATAAAGACAGATAGGAGACTGGGATAAAAGAGAAATTTTGAGAAATTTAAACTACTATTTGTTAAAAAAAAAAAATCTTAATTCCATTATCTACTTCAATGATGCATTATTTAGGTCAGAGTTGCTGAACCGCAGCATGCATGGTCACATGAAGCTTACACATGGCTTAAATGCTGATTTAGTGGAGACACTTTTGACAATTCATGAGAAACTGCCAGAAATCTCCAGAGAGACACCAAGTGAAATCACACTATATAGAATATACTAGGTACTTTTTCTAATACAAGGTACATTTTCTAATATATTTCCATTCTCTGACTGACCAAATACTCAGGGGCTCTGTCACAGCAATGCCAATAACCAGACGTTACTGTCATGCCTGTATAGGGCTTGAGAAGAAGATTCATTTGCCCTCTTCATTCTGTTCTTTGTACTTGAAGACAAGATAACAAGAACCTGGCCAACTGACAAATGAAACTGTGTTTTCCATTGATTGAAAGCTCCTTGAGACCCTCATCAAGATGGAAGTAAAGAGTGTTTCTTCCTTCTTTTTAATTTTCTAGACCTTTTTCCAATTCTATTATACTTTCAAATGTTTGAATTTGCTGAAGATAAATATCCTTTCTGAATTCAATCGTCTTTTAATTCCGGATAGTCTCAGCCAACTGACAATGTTACTACCAGCTTTATGTTAAATGGCTATAAAACCCCTGGGAAAAATCTTCTTGGCAATGAAACGCTGGCGTTATTGATACATAGTGTTTTATCAGTGTACACAGCCTTGAGTGAAAGATGAAGTAACAAAAAGCAGTGCCTTTTGAGGACAGCTTGCAGTCTAAAAGCTTAGAACAATGTTCTTGAGGAAGCTTCCAAGTCTATCACACGGTATTTTTCTATCCAGCAAGGCATCTTCACATATTCTCTCTTAAGCAAAACCTTTATTTAGTTTAATTAGCACAATAATTGCCCTCCACCATTCATTTCAGAAGGAGTTAATGTAGAATCAGATGTAGCAATTGTGATTGTAAAATAGCAATTAAGCAATATAATGTTGTAGTTGTGACATCTTCTACCAAAAGTGACTCGTTTCTTACAGTTGAAGCTAAGATGAACCTCAGTTGGTCTATTCAGACCCAAATTTCAAATAATATGAAGTTTAGAAACCTGTCTAATTTGAGCATAGCAGTAGATGCAACTTTTGTTTCAGGCTAACCCACAAAAAGCAGAATCTGAAAAGTCAATGATAGCAGAGTGTCCATCAGTTCAGCTGTCTGTACATTTCAGCAGAAAGGAAGATAGTAGTTTTCTACAAGGATTTTGTACAGTTTGTAACAATGAAACATTTTTCTACTACTAGACCTCATGGAGATTGTTGCTGTTATTCAGATAGCAACAATGCTTTTAATATGCCAAGCACTTTCAAAATCTATACAAAGACAGGCATTAGGGTACATAAAGTCTGACTCCCTCAGAGCAGTGCATTTCAAGAGGCAGCCTTACTGCAGTAAATCTCAAAGGAGTTTCATTGCAAAACTCTGCAGTCATCAGGCTGGAAAAGTTCCAGGTGCTTAGTCATATGCAGCAGAGTGTGAACTGAGAGAGAGAGAAGAAAAATCTCCGTGATAAGCAGCACTAGGAAGGATGTGGTGGCTGAGGGAGAGAAACAGGAAAAGGGGAGGAGGAAAGGAAAGGGAGAAAAAATATGCTGTTGTTAAACAGAAATGCAAACACCAGAGAGAGAGACATAAAGCAAGGCCAGCATCAGTTCCCCAAAGTTATTCTTCAATCCTCATACTCTTCCTCCCTAAATCAAAAGTTATTCACAGAACAGCTAACTTTGCACATCTCACGCAAAAATCAGGCTAAGTTGGGCATTCTCATACAATCAAGAGGTCCTATCCACCAGTTACATCTTCATGTAGTTGCCAAAATGTATTTCTTCAGGGAGAGTGGGGGAGGAAGGAAATCTTGGCAGGGTCAGCACAAAATGAAGKAAAAAAACAGCTAGAGAAGAAAACAAGTGGGAAATAGGTGGTGGGGAGGGTTGTTTTCATTTGTGGGTTTTTTTCAGGCTGAGCTGTGAGTCTGAAACATCTGCATTGATGAAGCTATGTTTCAGGCTGAGCCAGGAGGGGAAGTGCCGCCAGCAGACAGGCGCACCAGCAGAGGAAGTGCTGCCGGCAGGAAGAGGCATGGGCAGGGGAAGTGCTGCCAGCAGGCAGAGGTGCGCTGGTAGGGGAAGTGCCACTGGCAGGCAAGCAAGTCAGCAGAGGAAGTGGTGCAGGCAGAGGGGCTGGCAGTGGAAGTGATGCTGGTAGGCAGGTGAACCAGGAGGGGAAGTGCAACTGGCAGTCATGCGCACTGGCAGGGGAAGTGACGCCAGCAGGCAGGGGCGCTGGCAGGGGAAGTGACGCTGGTGAGAAGAGGCGCGCCGGCAGGGCAGGTGCCTCTGGCGGGCAGAGGCATGGGTAGAGGAAGTGCCGCCGGTAGGCAGGCATGCCAGGAGGGGAAGTGATGCCAGCAGGTAGGCACGCCAGGAAGGGAAGCGATGCTGGCAGGTAGGCACGCCAGGAGGGGAAATGCCGACAGCAGGCAGCGGTGCCGGCAGGGGAATGATGCAGGCAAGCAGATGCACGCCGGCAGGGTCAGTGCAACTGGCAGGCAGCAGCGCCGGCAAGGGAAGTGCCGCTGGCAAGCAGAGGCACCGGCAGGGGAAGTGAGCAGGCGGGCACAGGTGCTGGAAAGTGAAATGCTGCTGGCACAGAGAGGCACCGGCAGGGCAAGTGATGCCATCATACAGAGACGCCGGTAGGGGAAGTGCCACCGGCATACAGGCGCAGCAGCAGGGGAAATGCCACCGGCAGTGATGTATGCTTCAGGGGAATTGTCACCGGTACGCAGGTGCACCGGCAGTGAAAGTGCTGCTGGTGAGCAGAGGCGCTGGCAGGGGAAGTGCCTCTGGCCGGCAGGCCCATCAGAAGGGGATGTGCTGCTGGCGGGCAGAGGTGACAGAAAGGGAATTGCTGTCGGCAGGCAGGTATGCCAGGAGGTGAAGTGCTGCTGGAAGACAGGTGCGCCAGCAAGGGAAGTGCTGAGGGCAGGGAGGCACACAGGGAGGCGAAATGCCACCAGCAGGCATGCGGGCCAGCAGGGGAAGTGCCACTGGCAGGCAGAGGGGCTGGCAGTGGAAGTGACACTGGCAGGCAGGTGCACCAGGAGGGGAAGTGCAACTGGCAGTCACGCGCGCTGGCAGGGGAAGTGATGCCAGCAGGCAGGGACGCTGGCAGGGGAAGCGACGCCGGTAAGAAGAGGTGCGCCGGCAGGGCAGATGCCTTTGGCGGGCAGAGGCATCAGCAGGGGAAGTGCTGCTGGCAGGCAGAGATGCCGGCAGGGGAAGTGTTGCCGGTAGGCAGGCATGCCAGGAGGGGAAGTGATGCCAGCAGGTAGGCGCGCCAGGAGGGAAGTGCCGACAGCAGGCAGCGGCGCCGGCAGGGGAAGTGATGCAGGCAAGCAGATGTGCACCGGCAGGGTCAGTGCCACTGGCAGGCAGCAGCGCCAGCAAGGGAAGTGCTGCCAGCAGCCTGAGTCGCCGGCAGGACAAGTGCCACCAGCAGGCAGGCGTGCCAGCAGGGGAAGTGCCACGAGCGCGCATAGGTGCCAGAAAGGGAACTGCTGCCAGCAGGCAGAAGCGCCAGTAGGGAAAGTGCCACCAGCGGACAGAGGCATGCCGGAAGGCGACATGCCTGCTGCAGGCAGAAGCACCAGCAGGGGAAGTGTCGCTGGCATGCAGAGACGCCAGTAGGGGAAGTGCTTCCGGCAGGCAGAGTTGTGGGCAGCGGAATTGCCGCCAGTAGGCAGGCGCGCCAGGACGGGAAGTGCCACCATCAGGCAGGCATGGCAGGAAGGGAAATGTTGCCGGCGGGCAGGCATGCCAGAAGGGGCACATGCTGCTGGTCGGCAGAGGCATCGGCAGGGGAAATGCTGCCGGCATGGAGAGGCGCCCTGGAAGGGGAAGTGCCACCAGCAGGCAGAGGGGCTGGCAGGGGAAGTGACGCTGGTAGGCAGGCACACCAGCAGTGGAAGTGCCGCCAGCCGGGGCGTGCCTGCCAGGGAAGTGTCACTGGCAGGCAGGTGCGTCAGAAGGGGAAGTGCTGCTGGCAGGCAGGCAGGCCAGGAGGGGAGGTATCACCGACAGGCAAACGCACCTGCAGGAGAAGTGCTGCCGGCAGGGAGGCGCACAGGGAGGTGAAATGCCGCCAGCAGGCATGTGGGCTGGCAGGGGAAGTGCCGCTGGCAGGCAGAGGCGTTGGCAGCGGAAATGTTGCCAGCATGCAGAGGTGCGCCAGCAGGGGAAGATCCACTGGCAGGCACATGCACTGGCAGTGGAAGTGACGCTGGCAGGCAGGGGCGCTGGCAGTGGAAGTGATGCTGGTAGGCAGGTGCACCAGGAGGGCAAGTTCAACCGGCAGTCATGCACGCTGGCAGGGGAAGTGACACCGGTGAGAAGAGGCGCGCCTGCAGGGGAGGTGCCTCTGGTGGGCAGAGGTGTCGGTAGGGGAAGTGCCGCCAGCAGGCAGAGATGCTGGCAGGGGAAGTGCCACCGATAGGCAGGCATGCCAGGAGGGGAAGTGCCGCCGGCAGGCAGAGGCGCTGGCAGTGGAAGGTAGGTAGGTGCGCCAGGAGGGGAAGTGCCACCAGCATGCAGAGACRGGGAAGGGGAAGGGGAGGGAGAAGGGGAAGGGGAAATGTTGCTGGTGGGAAGAGGGACACCCACAGGGGAAGTGCCTCTGCCAGCAGGCGTGCCAGGAGTGAAAGTCCATCCAGGAAGCAGGCACACCAGGAGGGGAAGTGCTGCTGGCGGGCAGAGGTGTCAGAAAGGGAAGTGCCACTGGCAGGCAGAGGCGCTGCCAGGGGAAGTGACATAGGCAAGCAGAGGCATGCCAGCTGGGGACGTGCCACTGGCAGGAAGAGAGGGCCCTGCAGGGGAAATGTCACCGACAGGCAGAGGCGTGCCACCAGGAGAAGTGCTGCCAGCAGGCTGAGGGGCGACAGGAGGGAAGTCCCGCAGGCATACAGGGGCGTGCTGGCAGGAGAAGTTATGCTGGCAGGCAGAGGCTCCAGCTGGGGAAGTGCCGCTCGCAGGCAGAGGCACCAGCAGGGGAAGTGAGCAGGCGGGCACAGGTGCCGGAAAGTGAAGTGCTGCTGGCAGTCAGAGGGGCTGGTAGGGTAAGTGCCACCAGCATGCAGACGCTGGAAGAGGAAATGCTGCCAGCGGGAAAAGGGATGCCGGCAGGAGAAGTGCCGCTGGCAGGCAGGCGCGATGGAAGGGTAAGTGCTGCCACCGGGCATAGGTGCCGGAAAGGGAACTGCAGCCGTCAGGCAGAGGTGCCGGCAGGGGAAGTGCCACCGGCAGGCAAAGTCATGCCGGCAGGGGACATGCCACCGGTAGGGAGAGGCGAGCTGGCATGGGAAGTGCTGCTGGCAGGCAGAGGTGCTGGCAGGGAAACTGCCGCCAGCAGGTAGAGTCGCGCCACCAGGAGAAGTGCCGCCGGCAGGTAGAGGAGCGCCGGCAGGGTAAGTGCCTCCAGTACGCAGAGGCACCAGCAGGGTAAGTGCCGAGTGTAGGCAGAGGTGCGCCAGGAGGGGAAGTGCTACTGGCAGGGAGAGGGGCACCAGCAGGGAAGTCCTGCAGGCAGGCAGGGTCGCTCTGGGAGGGGAAGTTCAGCCTTTAGGCAGAGATGCCGTCAGGGGAAGTGCCGCTGGTAGGCAGGCACGCCAGGAGGGGAAGTGCTGCCTGCAGTCAGGGGTGCTGACAGGGAAGTGCCACAGGGAGGCAGAGGCGCCGGCAGGGGAAGTGAGGCCGGCAGGCAGGGGCACTGGTAGGGTAAGCGCTGCCGGCAGGCAGCGGCGCCGGCAGGGGAAGTGCTGTCGGCAGGTAGAGGCACCACAGGGGAAGTGAGCTGGTGGGTAGAGGTACCTGAAAGTGAAGTGCTGCTGGCGTGGACAGGCACTGGCAGGGGATGTGAAGCCCATGGGCAGAGGCGCCAGCAGGGGAAGTGACGCTGTCATGTAGAGTCGCCGGTAGGGGAAGTTCCACCGGCAGGCAGACGCAGTGGCAGGGGAAATGCCACCGGCAGGCAGGCACGCCGGCAGGGGAAGTGCCACTGGCATGCAGAGACGGTGGAAGGGGAAATGCTGCCAGCGGGAAGAGGGACCCTGGTAGGGGAAGTGCTTCCGGCCGGTAGGGGAAGTGCCTCCAGCCGGTCGGAGTGCCAGGAGGGGAATTGCCACTGACAGGGAGAGGTGACGGAAAGGCAAGTGCCGCCGGCAGGCAGGCATACCAGGAGGGGAAGTCCAGCTGGGAGAGAGGTGCACCAGGAAGGGAAGAGCTGCCAGCAGGCAGGGGCACCGGCAGGGCACAAGGCAAGCAGAGGCGTGCTGGCAGGGGCAGTGCCAACGGCAGGCATGCGCGCTGGCAGGGTAATTGCCGCCAGCGGGCATAGGTGCCGGAAAGTGAACTGCAGCCGGTGAGCAGAGGCACCGGCAGGGGAAGTGCACAGCCATTGTCGTGGTTGAACCCCAGCCAGCAACTAAGCCCCACACAGCCGCTCGCTCACTCCCCCGTGGTGGGATGGGGGAGAGAATCGGAAGGGTAAAAGTGAGAAAACTCATGGGTTGAGATAAAGACAGTTTAACAGGTAAAGCAAAAGCCACGCACGCAAGCAAAGCAAAGCAAGGAATTCATTCACTCCTTCCCATCGGCAGGCAGGTGTTCAGCCATCTCCAGGAAAGCAGGGCTCCATCACACCTAACAGTTACTTGGGAAGACAAACGCCATCACTCCGAACGTCCCCCCCTTCCTTCTTCTTCCCCCAGCTTTATATACTGAGCATGACGTATGAAATGGTATGGAATACCCCATTGGCCAGTTGGGCTAGCTGTCCTGACTATGCTCCCTCCCAGCTTCTTGTGCACCTGGCAGAGCATGGGAAGCTGAAAAGTTCTTGACTAGTAGACTACTTAGCAACAACTAAAAACATCAGTGTGTTATCAACATTCTTCTCATACTAAATCCAAAACATAGCGCTATACCAACTACTAGGAAAAAATTAACTCTATCCCAGCTGAAACCAGGACAGGCACCAGCAGGGAAGTGCTGCAAGGCAGGCATGCGCGCTGGCAGGGTAATTGCTGCCAGTGGGCATAGGTGCCAGAAAGTGAACTGCAGCCGGTGGGCAGAGGCACCGGCAGGGGAAGTGCTATCGGCAGGCAAAGGCGTGCTATCAGGGGACATGCCACCAGCAGGGAGAGCCGCGCCAGCAGGGAAATCGCACAGCCAGGCAGGGGCATGCCAGGACGGGAAGTGCCGCCATTAGGCAGAGACGCCGTCAGGGGAACTGCCGCTGGTAGGCAGGCATGCCAGGAGGGGAAGAGCCGCTTGCAGGCAGATTGGCTGGCAGGGGAAATGCTGCTGGTAGGCAGAGGCACCGGCAGAATAGCTGCCAGGAGGCAGAGGCGCTGGCAGGGGAAGTGTTGCAGGCAGGCAGGTACGCCAGCATGGGAAGTGGTGCCGGGAGGCAGGCACCGGCAGGAGGAGAAAAGCCGCTGGTAGGCAGAGGTGCCAACAGGGGAAGTGATGCTGGGAAGCAGAGGCACGCTGGCAGGGGAAGTGCCACCAGCGGGGATAGGTGCCAGCAGGCGAATTGCTGCTGGGAGGGAGAGGTGCACCAGGAGTGGAACTACCACCAGCGGGCAGAGGCGCACCAGCAGGGGAAGTGCCACCAGCATGCAGAGATGCTAGAAGGGGAAATGGTGCCAGTGAGAATAGGGACACCGGCAGGGGAAGTGCCTCTGGCAGGCAGGCGTGCCAGGAGGGAAAGTGACACCGGTAGGAAGGCGCTCCTGGGGGGGAAGTGCCGCTGGCGGGCAGAGTGGCCGGCAAGGGAAATGCCACCATCAGGCAGAGGCGCCAGCAGGGGAAGTGCTGCTGGCAGGCAGAGGAGGGCCGGCATGGGAACTGCTGCCGGCAGGCAGAGGGGCTGGCAGGTGAAGTGCCGCCGGAAGGCGGAGGGGTGCCGGCAGGGGACGTGCCACTGGCAGGCAGAGGGGCCCGCAGGTGGGTTGCCGATGGCGAGCAGAGGCGTGCCAGCAGGGGAAGTGCTGCCCTCAGGCAGAGGCACCGGTAGGGGAAGTCCTGACGGCAGGCAGAGACACTGGCATGGGAAGTGCCGCCAGCAGGCAGGTACGGTAGGAGGGGAAGTGCTGCCTGCAGGCAGGTGCACCAGGAGGCGAAGTGCTGCCAGCAGAGAGCAGGGCTGGCAGGGGAAGTGCCACTGGCAGGTAGGCACGTCAGGAGGGGAAGTGCCACTGTGAGGCAGAGACGCCAAGAGGGGAAGTGCTCCTGGCAGGCAGGGGCGCCTGTATGGGGAGTGCATTCATCAGGGAGTGGGGCCAGCAGGGTAAGTGCCACCAGCATGCATAGCTGCCAGAAAGTGAACTGCAGCTGGTGGGCAGAGGCTCCAGCAGGGGAAGTGCCATCGGCGGGCAAAGGCGTGCTGTCAGGGGATGTGCCACCAGCAGGGAGAGGCATGCCAGCAGGGAGAGGGGCCAGCAGGGGAAGTGGTGCAGGCAGGCAGAGGCACACCACCAGGAAAAGTGCCGCCGGCAGGCAGAGGTGCGCCAGTAGGATAGGCCCACAGGCAGGCAGGGGCGCACCGGAAGGGGAAGTCCCGCTAGTAGGCAGGCGCGCCAGGAGTGGAAGTGCCGCCCACAGTCAGCGGCCCCAGCAGGGAACTGCTGCTGGGAGGCAGAGGCGCCACCAGGGGAAGTGAGGCCGGCAGGCAGGGGGACCGGTATGGTAAGCGCTGCTAGCAGGCAGTGGCACTGGCGGGGGAAGTGCCGCCGGCAGGTAGAGGCGCCGCAGGGGAAGTGAGCCGGTGGGAAGATGTGCCTGAAAGTGAAGTGCTGCTGGCACGGACAGGCACCGGCAGGGGATGTGATGGCAGCAGGCCAAGGCGCCAGCAGTGGAGTTGATGCCAGGAAGCAGAGGCGTGCCAGGAGGGAAGTGCCGCAGGCAGGCACTGGCATGCCGGCGGGGGATGTTCTGCCAGGAATCAGAGGCTCCGGCAGGGGACGTAGTGCCGCCAGGAAGAGGTGCACCGGCAGGGGAAGTGCTGCCAGTGGGCATAGGTACCGGAAAGGGAACAGCAGCTGGCAGGCAGAGGTGGCAGCAGGGGAAGTGTCGCAGGTGAGCAGAGGTGCGCGGGCAGGGGACATGCCAGCGGCAGGCAGAGATGTGCCTGGAGAGAAGTGGTGCCAGCAGGCAGGTGTGCCAGAGAGGGAAGTGCTGCCAGCAATTAGAGGCACCAGCAGGAGGGAATTGCCGTAGGCAGGCAGGCGTGTGCCAGCAGGGGAAGTGCTGTCGGCAGGCGGAGGCGCCCGCAGGGGAAGTGATGCCAGCAAACAGAGGCTTGCCAGCAGTGGCAGTGCCAACGGCAGGCAGGCGAGCCGGCAGGGTAAGTGCCGCCAGTGGGCATAGGTGCCGGAAAGGGAATTGCAGCTGGCAGGCAGAGGCGCCGGCAGGGGAAGTGCCACTGGCGGGCAGAGGCATGCCTGCAGGGAAGTGCTGCTGGCAGGCAGAGGTGCCTGAAGGGGAAGTGCTGCTGGCAGGCAGAGATGCCAGCAGGTGACATGCCACTGGGTGGCAGGTGCGCTAGAGGGGAAGTACTGCCAGCAGGCAGAGACACTGGCAGGGGAATATCTGCCGGCTGGCAGGCACATCAGGAGGGGAAGTGCCTCCCACAGGCAGGCACGCCAGGAGGGAATGCTGCCAGCAGGCAGAGATGCTGGCAGGGGAATTGCCGCTGGCAGGCAGAGGCGCCGGCAGGGGAGTAGCTGGTGGGAGGGAGAGGCACTGGCAGGGGAAGTGCTGCTGGCAGGCGCACCGGCAGGGGAACTGCTGCTGGCAGGCGCACCAGCAGGGGAAGTGCCGCTGGGAGGGAGTGACGCGCCGGCAGGGGAAGTGCACCAGGAGGCAGACGCACCAGCAGTGGAAGTGCTGCATGCAGGTAGAGGTGCCGCCAGGGGAAGTGACGCCAGCAGGCAGAGGCATGCTGGCAGGGCAAGTTCCGGTGGGAGGGAGAAGCACACCAGCAGGGGAACTACCACCTGCGGGCAGAGGCGCTGGCAGGGGAAGTGCTGCCGGCAGGCAGGTAAGCCAGGAGGGTGTCCTGGTTTTGGCTGGGATAGAGTTAATTTTCTTCCTAGTAGCTGGTAGAGTGCTGTGTTTTGGATTTAGTATGAGAATAATGTTGATGACACACTGATGTTTTAGTTGTTGCTAAGTAGTGTTTACACTAGTCAAGGACTTTTCAGCTTCCCATGCACTGCCAGGTGCACAAGAAGCTGGGAGGGAGCATAGCCAGGACAGCTAACCCAACTGGCCAACGGGGTATTCCATACCATATGACGTCATGCTCAGTATATAAAGTAGGGGGAGGTGGCAGGGGAGGGGCAATTGCTGCTAGGGGACTGACTGGGCATTTGTTGGTGGGTGGTGAGCAATTGCATTGTGCATCACTCCTTTTGTATATTCTATTCTTATTATTATTCTTATTCTTATTATTATTATTTTCCCTTCCTTTTCTGTTCTATTAAACTGTCTTCATCTCAATCCACAAATTTTACTTTTTTTTCGATTCTCTCCCACATCCTACTGTGGGGGGGAGTGAGCGAGCAGCTGTGTGGTGTTTGGCTGCCTGCCGTGTTAAACCACAACACAGGGGACGTGTCCCTGGCAGGCAGGCACACCACGAGGTGAAGTGCCACCAGAAGGCAGGCACACCAGGAGGGGAAGAGCAGCTGGTAGGCAGAGGTGCTGGCATGGGAAGTGTGGCCATCGGGCAGAGGCGCCAAGGAGGGGAAGTGCCACCAGCAGGCAGGCAGGCACGCACATCAGAAGGGGAAATGTTGCCAGCAGGCAGAGGTGCGCCAGCATGGGAAGATCCAATGGCAGGCAGAGGCACGCCAGCAGGGCAAGTGCCACTGGCACACAGAGACGCTGGAAAGGGAAATGCTGCCGGCAGGAAGAGGGACACTGGCAGGGGAAGTGCCGCCGGCAGACAGGTGTGCCGGAAGGGTAAGTGCTGCCAGGGGGCATAGGTGCCGGAAAGGAAACTGCAGCCAGCAGGCAGAGGTGCCGGCAGGGGAAGTGCTGCCGGCAAGCAGAGGCACGCCGCCAGGAGAAGTACCACTGGCAGGTAGAGGAGCGCTGGCAGGGTAAGTGCCTCCAGCACGCAGAGGTGCCAGCAGGGGAAGTGGTGCAGGTAGGCAGAGGAGCACTGGGAGGGGAAGTGCCACTGGCAGGAAGAGGCGTGCTGCCAGCGTAAGTGCCGCCAGCAGGAAGAGGCACACCAGCAGGGAAGTCCCGCAGGGAGGCAGGGTCATGCCGGGAGGGGAAGTGCCGCTGGTAGGCAGGCATGCCAGGAGGGGAAGTGCCGCCATTAGGCAGAGATGCCATCAGGGGAAGTGCTGCTGATAGGAAGTCGCGCCGGGAGGGGAAGTGCTGCCTGCAGTCAGGGGCACCAGCAGGGAAGTGCCACAGGGAGGCAGAGGCACCGCCAGGGGAAGTGAAGCCGGCAGGCAGGGGCGCCGGTAGGGTAAGCACTGCCGGCAGGTAGCAGCACCAGCAGGGCAAGTGCTGCTGGCAGGTAGAGGCACCATAGGGGAAGTGATCCAGTGGGCAGAGGTGCTGGAAAGTGAAGTGCTGCTGGTGCGGAGAGGCACCAGCAGGGGATGTGATACCTTCATGTAGAGACGCTGGTAGGGGGAAGTTCCACCGGTAGGCAGGCGCACTGGCAGGGGAAATGGCACCGTGAGGCAGGCATGCTGGCTGCAGATTTGTAACTGGTAGGCAGATGTGTGGTAGGGGAAGTGCCACCTGTGGGCAAAGGCGTGACAGCAGGGTACGTGCCACTGGCAGGGAGAGGTACACTGGCAGGGGAAGTGCCGCTGGCAAGCCAAGGCGTGCTAGGAGGGAACTCTCGGAGGTAGGCAGAGGTGCACTGGGATGGGAAGAGCCACTGGAGCAGACATGTGCCTGCAGGGTAAGTGCCGCCAGCAGGGAGATACGTCACCTGGGGAAATGCCACCAGTAGGCAGAGGCGCTGGCAGGGGAATAGCTGCCAGGAGGCAGAGGCACCGGTAGGGGAAGTGCCACCGGCAGGTAGGTACACCAGCATGGAAAGTGGCGCCGGGAGGCATGCGCACCAGGAGGAGAAGAGCAGCTGCTAGGCAGAGGTGCCGACAGGGGAAGTGATGCCGGGAAGCAGAGGCATGCCGGCAGGGGAAGTGCTGCCAGCAGGTATAGGCGCCGGCAGGGGAAGTGCCGCCGCCAGGCAGTCTTGCTGGCAGGGGAAGTGCCACCAGCGGGTAGAGGCATGCCAGGAGTGGAACTACCACCGGCGGGCTGAGGCGCACTGGCAGGGGAAGTGCCACCAGCATGCAGAGAGGCTGGAAGGGGAAATGGTGCCAGCAGGAACAGGGACACTGGCAGGGGAAGTGCCTCTGGCAGGCAGGTGCACCAGGAGGGGAAGTGCTGCTGGCGGGCAGAGGTGCCAGAAAGGGAAGTGCCACCAGCAGGTGGGTGCGCCAGGAATGGAAGTCCAGCCGGGATCCAGTCATGCCAGGAGGGGAAGTGCCACCAGCAGGAAAGGGCACTGCAGGGGAAGTGCCGCAGGCAGGCAGAGGTGCCACCACGGGAAATGATGCTGGCAAGCAGACGTGTGCCGGCAGGGGATGTGCTACTGACAGGGAGAGGTGTGCCAGCAGGGGAAGTGCCGCTGGCAGGCAGGCTTGCTGGTACGGGAAGTGCCTCCCACAGGCAGGCATGCCAGGAGTGGAAATGCCACTGGCAGGCAGGCACACTGGCAGGAGATATGTCACAGCTAGGCAGGGGCCCCTGCAGCAGAAGTGCCACCGGCGGGCACAGGCTCTGGCAGAGGAGTTGCCGCCGGCATGCAGAAACGCTGGAAGGGGAAATTCTGGCAGTGGGAAGAGGGATGCCGGCAGGAGAAGTGCCTCCGGCAGGCAGGCGTGCCAGGAGGGAAAGTGAYGCCGATACGAAGGCACTCCCACAGGGSAAATGCCGCTGGCAGGCAGAGGGGCCCACAGGTGGGGTGCCGATGGCAGGCAGAGGCGCGCCAGTAGGGGAAATGGCGCCCTCAGGCAGAGGCACTGGTAGGAGAAGTCCTGGCAGCAGGCAGAGACACTGGCATGGGAAGTGCCGCCAGCAGGCAGGCACGTCAGGAGGGGAAGTGCTGCCTGCAGGCAGGCATGCCAGGAGGCGAAGTGCTGCCGGCAGAGAGCAGGACTGCCAGCAGGCAGGTACTCCGGCAGGGGACGTGCCACCGGCATGCAGAGATGCTGGAAGGGGAAATGCTGCCGGCGGGAAAAGGGACACCAGCAGGGGAATTGCTTTCAGCAGGCAGGTGTGCCAGCAGGGGAAGTGCTGCCGGTAGTTAGAGCTGCCGGTAGGGGAAGTGTGACCGGCATGCAGAGAAGCCGGCAGGGGAAATGCCGCCAGCAGGCAGAGGCGCGCTGATAGGGTGTGTCCGGCAGGCAGAGGCGCCGGCAGGGGAAGTAATGCCGGCACGTAGAGGTGCGGCGGGAGGGGAAGTGCCACCAGTGGGCACAGGCACTGGAAACAGAAGTGCCACCAGCAGGCAGAGATGCTGGCAGGGGAAGTGCCGCCGATAGGGAGGCACGCCAGTACGTGAAGTGCCACCGGCAGGCAGGTGCGCCAGGAAGGGAAGTGCCGAGGGCAGGCATGTGCGTCGGCAGGGGAAGTGCTGCCAGCAGGCAGAGGTGCGCCAGCAGGGGAAGTGCTGCCAGCAGGCAGAGACACCAGCAGGGGAAATACTGCCACTAGGCAGGCAGGCCACGAGTGGAAGTGCCGCTGGCAGACAGGCATGCCAGGACAGGAAGTGCCACTGGCATGCAAGGAAGCCGGCAGGGGAGCTACCAATTGCAGGCAGAGGCGCACCAGCACAGGAAGTGCCATCGGCAGGCAGGCACGCCAGGAGTGGAAGTGCCGCCAGCAGGCAGAGGCGCCGGCAGGGGAAGTACCTCAGGAAGTCAGAGGCGCCGTAAGTGCATTTGACACAGGCAGGCAGGGGCGCCCGCAGTGGAAGTGCCTCTGGCAGGCATGTGCAACAGCAACGGAAGTGCTGCGAGGAGGGAGAGGCGCGCCGGCAGGGGAACTACCGCCAACGGGCAGAGGCACTGGCAGGGGAAGTGCTGCCAGCAGGTAGAGGCGCCAGGAGGGGAAATGCCAGCAGCAGGCAGGTGCATCGGATGGGGAAGTGCCACTGGCAGGCAAGCGAGCCAGGATGTGAAGTGCCGCAGGCAGGCAGGCAGGCCAGGATGGGAAGTGCCGCTGTTAGGCAGGGGCTACAGCATGGGAAGTGTGGCCGTCTGGCTCAGGCGCTAGCAGGGGAAGTGCCTCCGGCAGGTAGGCGCACCGGCAGAGGATGTGCCACCGTTACAGAGCGGGTCTGGAAGGGGAAGTGCCGCCGGCAGGCAGAGGCATGCCGTCAGGGGCAGTGCCAATGGCAGGTAGGGGCATCGGCAGGGAAAGTGCAGCCGGCAGCAGAGGTGCCGGAAAGGCAAGTGCCACTGGCGGGTAGGCGTGCCTGTGGCAAGTGGTGCCAACAGACAGAGGTGCCTGCAGGGGAAGTGCTGCCGGCAGCCAGAGGCACACCATCAGAGGAAGTGGTGCTGGCAGGCTCCCGCCGTGGAACTGCAGGTGGCAGGCAGAGACACCAGCAGGAAAAGTGCCGCCGGCATGCAGATACGCCAGTAGGGGAAGTGCCACCAGCAGGCAGAGGCACGCCAGCAGGGGAAGTGCCTCCGGCAGGCAGTGGCGTGCTGGCAGGGGAAGTGCCGCTGGCAGGCAAGCACGACAGGAGAGGAATTGCTGCCGGCAGGCAGAGAAACTGGCAGGGGAAAAGCTGCCACTAGGCAAGCACACCAGGAGGGGAAGTGCCTCCTGCAGGCAGGCAGGCCACGAGTGGACGTGCCACTGGCAGGTAGGCATGCCAGGACGGGAAGTGCTGCCGGCATGCAAGGAAGCCAGCAGGGGAGCTGCCAACTGCAGGCAGAGGCGCGCCAGCACGGGAAGTGCCGTCGGCAGGCAGGCACGCCAGGAGTGGAAGTGCCGCCAGCAGGCAGAGGCGCTGGCAGGGAAAGTGCCTCAGGAAGGCAGAGGCGCTGGAAGTGGATGTGACACAGGCAGGCAGGGGCGCCCACAGTGGAAGTGCCTCTGGCAGGCATGTGCACCAGCAACAGAAGTGCTGCCGGCAGGCAGAGGCACCAGCAGCGGAAGTGCCACCAGCAGGTAGAGGCGCCAGGAGGGGAAATGCCGCCAGCAGGCAGATGCATCAGAATGGGCAGGCAAGCGAGCCAGGATGTGAAGTGCCACAGGCAGGCAGGCGCGCCAGGATGGGAAGTGCAGCTGGTAGGTGGGGGGATAGCAGGGGAAGTGTGACCATCTGGCTCAGGCGCCAGCAGGGGAGCTGCCTCCGGCAGGTAGGTGCACCGGCAGGGGATGTGCCGCTGGCAGAGAGGGGTCCAGAAAGGGAATTGCTGCCGGCAGGCAGAGGCAATGGCAGGGGAAGTATTGCTGGCATGCAGAGACACCGGCAGGGGAAGTGCCACTGGTAGGCAGGCACGCCAGGAGGGGAAGTGCTGCCGGCAGGCAGGGGCACTGGCAGGGAAGTGCCACAGGCAGTCAGAGGTGCGCCGTCAGGGGCAGTACCGCTGGCAGGTAGGGGCACCGGCAGGGAAAGTGCAGCTGGCAGGCAGAGGTGCCGGAAAGGCAAGTGCCACCGATGAGTAGGCGCAAGTGCTGCCAACGGGCAAAGACACCTGCAGAGGAAGCGCTACCAGCAGGCAGAGGCGCAGAGGCGGGGGAAGTGCCACTGGCAGGCAGAGGCGCCCCGTCAAATGAAGTTCCGCTGGCAGGCAGGCAAGCCAGGAGGGGAAGTGGCACCAGCAGGCAGGCGCACCACGAGGGGATGTGCCACCATCAGGCAGAGGCGCCAGCAGGGGAATAGCCACTGGCAGGCAGGCGCATGGGCAGGGGAAATGCCACCAGCAGGCAGGCGCACCACGAGGGGATGTGCCACCATCAGGCAGAGGCGCCAGCAGGGGAATAGCCACTGGCAGGCAGGCGCATGGGCAGGGGAAATGCCACCAGCAGGCAGGCGCACCACGAGGGGATGTGCCACCATCAGGCAGAGGCGCCAGCAGGGGAATAGCCACTGGCAGGCAGGCGCATGGGCAGGGGAAATGCCACCAGCAGGCAGGCGCACCGGCAGGGCAAATGCCGCTGGACAGTCTGGAGAACTGCCGGCAGGCAGAGATGCTGGCAGGGGAAGTGCCACCAGTAGGCAGGCATGCCAGGACGTGAAGTGCCACCCACTGGCAGGCCTGCCAGGAAGGGAAGTGCTGCAGGCAGGCATGTGTATCACCAGGAGAAGTGCTGCTGGCAGGCAGAGGCGCCGGCAGGGGAAATGCCACTGGAATGCAGAGGTGCACCAACAGGGGAGGTACCAACGGAAGGCAGAGGCACGCCGGCAGGAGAAGTGCCAATGGCAGGCAGGCACGCCAAGGAGGAGAAGTGTGGTTGGTAGGCAGAGGTGTGCCAGGAGGGGAAGTGCCGCCAGTATGTAGAGGCACAGGTAGGGGAAGTGTGCCCGGCATGCAGAGAAGCCGGCAGGCAAATGCCACCAGAGGGCAGAGGCACGTGGGCAGGGAAGTGCCTCTGGCAGGCAGGCATGACAGGAGGGGAAGTGCTGCCGGCAGGCAGAGACACCGACAGGGGAAATGCTGCCAGTAGACAGGCACGCCAGGAGAGGAAGTGCCTCCTGCAGGCAGGCAGGCCACGAGTGGTAGTTCTGCCAGCAGGCAGGGATGCCAGGAGTGGAAGTGCCGCCAGCAGGCAGAGGTGCCTGCAGTGGAAGTGCCTCCGGCAGGCGTGTGCGCCAGCAATGGAAGTGCTGCCAGGAGGCAGAGGCACGCCGGCAGGGTATGTGCTTCTGGCAGGCAGAGGCGCCGGCAGAGGAAGTGCTGCCAGCACGTAGAGGAGCCAGGAGGTGAAGTGCCACAGGCAAGCAGGCACGCCAGGATGGGGAGTGCCGCTGTTAGGCAGCGGGGATAGTAGGGGAAGTGTGGCCATCTGGCTCAGGCACCAGCAGGGGAAGTGTCTCTGGCAGGTAGGCACACAGACAGGGGATGTGCCACCAGTACAGAGCAGGTCTGGAATGGGAAATGCCACTGGCAGGCAGAGGCAACAGCAGGGGAAGTGCCACCGACATGCAGAGACGCCGGCAGGGGAAGTGCCGCCGGTAGGCAGGCACGCCAGGAGGGGAAGTGCTGCTGGCAGGCAGGGGCACTGGCAGGGAAGTGCCACAGACAGGCAGAGGGAAAAGGGGAAGGAAAAGTGCTACCAGCGGGTAGGCGAGCCTGTGGCAAGTGCCGCCGACATGCAAAGGCACCTACAGGGAAGTGCCGCTGGCAGGGTGAGACATGCTGGCAGGGGAAGTGCCGCTGGCAGGGGAAGTGCCACTGGCAGGCAGAGGCATGCCGTCAGGGGAAGTGGCGCCGGCAGGCAGGCACGCCATGAGGGCAAGTGCTGCTGGTAGGTAGGTGGGCCATAGGGGAAGTGTGGCCATCGGGCTTAGGCTCCAGCAGGGGATGTGCCACCGGCAGGCAGGTGCACCAGCAGGGGAACTGCCTCCGACGCTGGCAGGAGAAGTACTGGTAGGCAGAGGCACTGGCAGGGTATGTGCCTCTGGCAGGCAGAGGTTCCGGCAGGGGACGTGATGCCGGCAAGTAGAGGCACCACGGGAGGGGAAGTGCCGCCGGCGGGCACAGGCACCGGAAAGGGAAGTGCCGCAAGCAGGCAAAGACACTGGTGAGGGAAGTGCCTCAGGAAGGCAGAGGGGCCGGAAGTGGATGTGACACAGGCAGGCAGGGGCACCCGCAGTAGAAGAGCCTTGGCAGGCACGTGTGCCAGCACCGGAAGTGCTGCCAGGAGGGAGAGGCATGCCGGCAGGGGAAGTTCTGCCAGCAGGCAGGCGAGCCAGGACAGGAAGTGGCGCCGGCAGGCAGGTGCCCCACGAGGGGAAGTGCAGCTGGTAGGCAGGTGGGCCGCAGGGGAAGTGTGGCTGTTGGGCATAGGCGCCAGCAGGGGAAGTGCCACCAACAGGAGGCACACTGACAGGGGAAATGCCACCGGACAGTCTGGCACACCAGCAGGAGAAGTGCCCGAAGGCAGAGGCAGGGTATGTGCCTCCGGCAGGCAGAGGCACTGTCAGGCGCRCCTGTAGTGGATGTGCCGCCAACGGGCAGAGGTGCAGAACAGGGGAAGTGCCACTGGCAGGCAGAGGCGCGTTAGGAGAAGTGCCACCAGGAGTCAGACATGCCAGGAGAGGAAGTGCAGCAGGTAGGCAGGTGTGCCACGAGTGGAAGTATCGCCAGCAGACATACATGTCGGGAGGGGTAGTACCGCTGGCAGGCAGGTGCACCAAGGTGGGATGTGCCTCCGGCAGGCAGAGGTGCCGGCAGGGGAAGTGCCACCAGCAGGCAGGTGCATTGGAAGGGGAAGTTCCGCCAGCAGGCAGGCGAGCCAGGAGGTGAAGTGCTGCCGGCGGGGAGAGGCATGCCAGCAGGGGAAGTGCCACCGGCACGTAGAGGCACTGGGAAGGGAAGTGTGGTCAGTGGGCAGAGGCGCCTGGAGGGGAAGTGCCAAAGGCAGGCAGGTACACTGGCAAGGGAAATGCTGTCAGGAGGCAGGCACACTGGCAGGGGAAGTGCCATCAGCAGGCATGGGCGCGAGCAGGGGAAGTGCCGCCGGCAGGCAGGCGAGCCAGTAGTGGAACTGCCACCCACAGACAGGGACACCGGCAGGGGAAGTGTGGCCGGTAGGCAGAGGTGTGCCAGCAGGGGAAGTGCCGCCAGTAGGTAGAGTAACTTGTAGGGGAAGTGTGCCCAGCATGCAGAGACGCTGGCAGGGGAGAGGCGCCAGTGGACAGAGATGCAGAACTGCCTCTGGCAGGCAGAGGCAACACCAGGAGGGAAGAGCCACAGGCAAGCAGGTGCATGCTGGCAGGGGAAGTTCCACCGGCAGGCAGGGGCTCCGGCAGGGGAATTGCCGCTGGCAGACAGTGGTGCGCCGGCAGGGGAAGTGCTGCCAGTAGACAGGCATGCCAGGAGTGAAAGTGTCTCCCGCAGGGAGGCATGCCACGAGCTGGAAGTGGAAGTGACAACAGCAGGCATGGGTGCAAACAGGGGAAGTGCCGCTGGCAGGCAGGCGAGCAGTAGGGGATGTATCGCCATCAGGCAGGGACACCGGCAGGGGAAGTGCGGCCAGTAGGCAGAGGTGCACCAGCAGGGGAAGTGCCACCGATAGGTAGAGGCGTCGGTAGGGGAAGTGTGCCAGGCATGCAGAGACGTCAGCAGGAGAAATGCTGCCAGCAGGCAGAGGGCACCGGCAGGGGAAGGACTGCCAGCAGGCAGATGCGCACCTGCAGGGTAAGTGCCACCAGCAGGCAGAGATGCGGGGAGGGGAAGTGTCACTGGCTGGCAGAGGCACGCCAGCAGGGAAAGTGCCAACACCAGGCAGAGGTACCAGCAGGGGAATAGCTGCCGGCAGACAGGCACACCTGCAGGGGAAATGCCTCCGGCAGGCAGCCGCACCAGCATTGGAAGTGCCGCCAGTAGGCAGAGGCAGCGGTAGGGGAGGTGCTGCCGGCTGGCAGGTACACTGGCAGGGGAAATGCCACCAGCGGGCAGAGGCACGCCTGCAGGGTAAGTGCTTCCAGCAGGCAGAGACGCCAGCAGGGGATGTGCTGCAGGCAGGCAGAGGCGCCAGCATGGGAAATGATGCTGGCAGGCAGGGGCACCGGCAGGGTAGGTGCTGAAGGCAGGCAGAGGCGTGCCAGCAGGGGAAGTGCTGTCGGTAGGCAGGCACGCCAGGAGGGGACGTGCCACCGGCAGGCATATGCGCGAGCAGGGGAAGTGCCGCTGGTAGGCAGAGGCGTGCCGGAAGGCAAAGTGCTGCCGGAGCAGAGGCAGGATTGCAGGGTAAGTGCGGCTGGCAGGCAGAGATGTGGGGAGGGGAAAGGCCGTCAGCATGCAGAGGAGCGGTGGCAGGGGAGGTACCGACGACAGGCAGAGGCATGCCAGCAGGGGACGTGCCACCGGCAGGCAGAGACACACCAGCAGGTGAAGTGCCACCACCAGGCAGGGGTGCTGGCAAGGGAAGTGCTGCCAGCAGGCAGAGATGCCGGCATGGGAAGTGTCGCTGGCACGCAGAGGCACAACATGAGGAGATGTGCTGCAGGCAGAGAGGGGCACCCCAAGTGCCCAGAACCCAGACATGCCCAGCAGATGGAAGTGCCCAGCACCCAGCACTGGGACATGCCCAGCAGATGGAAATGGCCCAGCACCCAGCACCCCGAGTGCTCAGCACCCCACACCCAGGAAACCCCCCCCACACAGCACCCCCAGCACCTGGACATCACCAGCACCCAGCACCCACTACCACACAGCCAGCGCCTGGACGTGCCCAGCACCCGGACATGCCCAGCACCCAGCACAATCAGTGCCCAGTACTCTCCACCTCCAGTGCCCAGCAACAAGCACCCCCAAGTGCTCAGCACCAATCACCCGGACATGCCCAGTGCCCAGCACCCCCAGCACACAGCACCCAGCACCTGGACATGCCCAGCAGCCGGACATGTCCATCACCCAGCACCCCCAGTAACCAGCACCCTGCATCCAGGACCCGGACATTCCCGGCACACACCAGCGCCAGTCTTCAGCATCCAGCACCCAAACATGACCAACACCTGTACATGCCCATTGACCYGCACTCCCAGGGCGCAGCATCCAGCACCCCCACGGCCAGCACCCAGCACCGCTTCTGCCCAGCACCCGGACTAGGCTTACGGTTAGGGTTAGTGTTAGGTTTACGGTTGGATTAGGATTAGGGGTTAGGTTCATTAGGGTTAGGGTTTGGTGCTACGGTTAGGGGTTACGGTGAGGGGCTAGGATTAGGTTTAGGTGTCGGGTTTCGGATTAGCGTTAGGGTTAGGCGTTAACGTTAAGTTTGTCTTTATGGTTAGGGGTGAGCATGAGGTTTTGGGTTAGGAGTTAGGGTTTTAGGTCCAAGCCCAAGATGGACAACCACCACCTCATCCTCCGTTGCAGAAGTGGGCAGGAGTGAAAGCTGTTACTGGTCCTCCCCTTCCCTTGGCATCCCCTTCACAACGCCACCAACACCGACGGTTCTGCACTCTAACGCTAGCCGAGCCCAGGTTCTAAATGGAAAAAACACTACCTCGGGCTCCCACACAGAAGTGGCCAGAACTGAAAACGGTTGGTGGCCCTCTCCTTCCCTTGTCAGGCCGTTCACAGGACCAACAACGCCGTGGCTCTGCGCTTGCTCTATCCTAACCCTAAACCTTGTTAGAGTCTGAGCTCAAGAACAGACAGCCACCACCTTAAACTCTGACAGAGAAGTGTCCAGGGGTGAAAAGTGCTTTTGGCCCTCACCTTGCCTTGCAGACCCTTCTCAGCCCCACCAGCACCGGCCCGCTGCGTTTGTCCTCCCACCTGACATCAACCTATACCTTACCGTCATCAGAGCCCAACTCCAAAACGGCCAACCACCAGATGGCGCTCCAACACAGAAGTAAACAGGACTGAAAGCTGTTGCTGGCCTTCACCTTCCCTTGGCGGCCCCTTCACAGCCCAAACGTCATGAAGGCTCTGCACTTGCTCTACARTCTAAACCTCGTTATTGCCAGAGCTCAGCTCCAAAAGAGATACAAACCACCTCAGGCTCCCAAACAGAAGTGGCCAGGACTGAAAGCTGTTTGTGGCTTTCAGCTCTATTTGGCTTCTCCTTCACTGACACAGCAACATTGGGGCTCTGAGCTTCCTCTGCCCTGTATCTCTTACACTCGCCGGAGCCCAGGTTCTAAGTGGAAAACCACTGCCTTGGGCTCCCACACGGAAGTGGCAAAGAGTGAAAGCTGTTGCTGGCCCTCACCTTCCCTTGGTAGCCCCTACACAGCCCAACCAACACCGGGCTCTGCGCTTCCTCTAATCTGAACCTTAAACATTGCTAGAGTCCAAGCCCAAAACGAACACCCACCACCTCAAGCAGAAGTGGCCGGGACTGAAAACGGTTAGTGGCTCTCTCGTTCCCTTGTCATTCTGTTCACAGGACCAACACCACCGTGGCTCTGTGCTTGCTCTAATCCTAACCCTAAACCCTGTTAGTGTCCAAGCTCAAAACCAGACAGGCACCACCTTAAGCCCCGAAGCAGAAGTGGCCAGGAGTGAAAAACTGCTTGAGGCCCTCACCTTCCCTTCACAACCCCAACAAAACCAGGGCTATGCGCTTGCTCTACCAAGTAACACTCACCTTTGCTGGAGCCCAGAACCCAAGGGAAGAACATCAGCTAGGAATCTAACAGACGTATGGCTACGAGTGAAAGCTGTTGCAACCCCAGCACCTAGCAACAGGACATGCTCAGCACCCAGCACTCTCAGTGACAAGCACCCAGACATGCCCAGCACCCCCAGCGCCAAGTACCTGGACATGCCCAGCACTGGACATGCCCAGCACAGAGCACCCACAGCTTCCAACTCCCAGCACGCAGACGTGCCCAGCACTGGGACATGCCAGCAGCCAGCATCCCAGTGCCCAGCATCCATCCCCTCTCCATGCCAGAGGGATGTCCCCATCCACCCCATCTCCATGCTGGAGAGATGTCCCACTCCACCTCAGGAGAATATCCCCATCCAACCCATCCCCATTCCAGAGGGATGACAGTGGGTGAGTGGCAACGTACTGAGTCTGGCCACCCCCACATTCCCAYGCCCTCCCTGAAACAGCAGCTCTGTGGGGCTGAGGAACCCCAAGAGGTGCCCCACAATGGCATGGGTGCACGACATCACCTTGGGTATCCCCAAGCCCAGGGTGGCGGCCACCGTCACTCTACAGCTACCAGGGTGCCCAGAGACCCCCAGATGGCTTGAGGCACCTCAGCCAAGCGGTTGAACCTGATGGGTCCCTACCCTGTGTCCCCCAGAGGCACCTAGGACAGTACCCAGAGGAGCGGTTCAYGGAAGTGGAACCCCGGCAGCTCATCAGGACCTTCCAAGGGCAGCTGGARGAGATCCGGGACCGCATCGAGGAGAGGAACTACCAAGCTGAGACACAACTACATGAACCCGCKRGAGACCGAGAACAGCATCTCCATCTGAGTGTCCCCGCAACCCTGACCCCCAGCACCTGGGCACCCCCAGGACCCCACACCTGAGCACTCCCAGCACCTGAGTGCCCCACCACCCCAAATCCAGCCACATGCAGCCATATCCACYGCCTGGACATACCCAGGCAGCTCCAGTGCTCAATACCGAGAACCCGGTCATGCCCAGCTCCAGGACATGACCAGCACCCAGCAAGCCCAGCGTCCGGCACCCAGAAATGCCCAGGACCCATCACCCATAAACCAGAACCCGGATTTGTGTTAGGTTACTATCGTTAAGCTTTAGGGTTAGGATTAAGATTCGGGATAGGGTTAGGTTTAARCTTAGTGTTATGCTTTAGGGTTTCGGGTCCAATCCCAAAACGGACACCCGCTACCTTATACTCTGTAACAGAACTGGGCAGGAGTGAAGCTTTTACTGTCCCTCACCTTCCCTTGACAGCCCTTTCACAGCCCAACCAACACTGGGGCTCTGCGCTTGCTCTAATCCTCAGCCTAAACCTTGTTAGAGTCCAAGCCCAAAACGGATAACTACCACTTTAAGCTCCGATACGGAAGTAACCAGCACTGAAAGCTGTTGGTGGGCCTCACCGTCCCTTGGCAGCCCCTTCTCAGTCCCAACAACACCGGCCTTCTGTATTTCTTTTCCCAGCTAAAATCAACCTATCCCTCACCGTTGCCAGAGCCCAGCTACAAAAAGGACAACCAACCACCAGATGGGACTCCAACATAGAAGGAACCAGGACTGAAAGCTGTTGGTGGCACTCCCTTTCCCGTGGCAGCCCCTTCACAGCCCCACCAACACCGGGGCTCTGCGCTTGTTCTACCATACAATCATCAACCTTGCCGGAGCCCAACTTCAAAACAGACAAGTACACCATCGGGCTCCCACGCTGCATTAGCCAGGACTGAAAGATGTTGGCGCCTCTCACCAACAGTCTCTTCAGAGGCCTAAAAACAAACTGGTGGTGCTTTGTTCTGGAAATATCTCCATGCTGGGCACGGGGGTGCTACATGCTTGACATATCCGGGTGCTGGGCATTCGGGCTGCCGAGTGCGGAGAGTTCTGGGTACTCAGTGCTGGGCATCTCCTGGTTTTGGCATGTCCGGATGCTAGGTGGTGGGCAGTGTGGATGCTGGGTGCTGGGCATGTCTAGGTGCAGGGCATGTCCGTGTGCGGGGCAAGTCTGTGTGCTAGGTGCTGGGCGCTGCGTGTGGTGGGTGCTGGGCATGTCTGGGTGCTAGGCACTAGGGTCCCTGGGTGCTGGGGGTGCTAGCATGTCCCAGCGTTGGGCATATCTGTGTGCTGGGTGCTGGGCTCTGGGTGTGCTGGTGCTGGGCATGTCCAGCTGCTGCTCACTGGGGTTGCTGGGGGTGTTGGGTGCTGCGGTTGCTGGACGCTGGGCACTGGCAGTGCTGGGTGCAGGGCGTTGGGAGTGCTGGGTGCTGGGTGTGCTGGGTGCTGCGTGCCGCGTGCTAGGTGCTGGGTGCTGGGGCTGTTGGGTGTTGGCCATGTGCAGGTGCTGGGCATGTCCAGGTTCTGGATCCTGGGTGCTGGGCACTGTGGGTGCTGGATGCTGAGCGCTGGGGGGGCTGGTTGCTGGGCATGTCCCGGTGCTGGGCATGTCCCGGTGCTGGGCATGTCTGGGTGCTGGTTACTGGGGATGCTGGGTGCTGGGCATGACCAGGTGCTGGGTGCTGGGTGCTGGGCACTGGGGATGCTATGTGCTGGACGCTGAGTGTGCTGGGTGCTGGGCATGTCCGGGTGCTGGGCATGTCCAGGTGATTGGTGCTGAGTGCTTGGGGTGCTTGTTGCTGGGCACTGGAGGTGCAGAGTACTGGGCACTGATTGTGCTGGGTGCTGGGCATGTCCGGGTGCTGGGCACATCTGGATGCTGGGTGTGTGGTAGTGGGTGCTGGATGCTGGTGGTGTCCAGGTGCTGGGGGTGCTGTGTGCAGGGGTTTCCTGGGTGTGGGGTGCTGGGCAGATCCGGCTGCTGGGCATGTCCAGGTGCTGGGTGCTAGGTGCTGGGTGCTGGCTTCTGGGCGCTCAGGGTTTTGGGTTCTGAGCACTGATGGTGCTGGGTGCTGGGCATTTCCATCTGCTGGGCATGTCCGGGTGCTGGGTGCTGGTTGCTGGGCTTGTCTGGGTTCTGGGCACTCAGGGTGCTGGGTGGTGGGCATTTCCAGGTGATTTGCATGTTTGGGTGCTGGATGCTGGTTACTGGGGTTGTTGGGTGGTTGGTGCTGGGCTGCTGGGTGCTGGGCATGTCAGGGTGCTGGGCATGTCCGCGTGCTGGGTGCTGGATGCTGGGTGCTGGGCACGTCCAGTAGCTTGGCGCTGGACACTGGGGATGCTTGGTGCTGCGTGCTGGGCATGTCCATGTGTAGGGCATGTCTGGGTGCTGGGTGCTTGGCGCTGTGCTGCTGGGTGCGGGGCATGTCTGGGTGCGGGGCATGTCTGGGTGCCGGGCATGTCCAAGTGATGGGTGCTGAGTGCTTGGGGCGCTGGGTACTGTGCACTGGGGGTGCTGGGTGCTGGGCATGTCCAGGTGCTGGTCAAGTCCCGGTGCTGGGTTTGTGGTAGTGGGTGCCGGGTGTGCAGGGGGTGCTGTGTGCAGGGGGTTCCTGGGTGTGGGGTGCTGGGGGTGCTGGGTGCTGTATGTGGTTGGGTTTGGGGTGTTGGGGGTCCCTAGGTGGTGGGGTTGCTGGGTGCTGGGCATTTGGTTGCTAGGTGCTGGGCATGTCCGGGTGCTGCGTGCTTGGCACTGGGGATGCTGGGTGCTGGGCTCTGGGCATGTCCGGGTGTTGGTCATGTCCGGGTGCTGGGCGCTTGGGATGCTGGGTGCTGGGCTCTGGGGGTTCTGGGTGCTGGGTACTGAGTGTGCTGGGTGCTGGGCATGTCCAAGTGCTGGGTTTGTCAAGGTTCTGGGTGCTGGGTGCTGCGCACTGGAGGTGCTGGGTGCTGGGCACATCGTGGTCGCTGGGTGTGCTGGATGCTGGTTACTGGGGGTGCTGGGCGATGGACATGTCCGGCTGCTGGGCATGTCCAGGTGCTGTGTGCTGGGCCCTGGAGTTGCTGGGTGCTGGGCATGTCCAGCTGTTGGGCATGTCTGGGTGCTGGGTGCTGGGTGCTGGGTGCTGGGTGCTGCGTGCTGGGGGTGCTGGGTGCTGGGCATGTCCAGGTGCTGTTCAAGTTCGGGTGCTGGATGATGGGCGTGGGGGGTGCTGGTTTCTGTGCATGTCCAAGTGCTGGGTACATCCAGGTGCTGGGTGCTGGGCACTGGGGGTGCTGGGTGCTTGGCATGGCTGTGTGCTGGGTGCTGGCACTGATGGTTCTGGATGCTGGGCATGTCCAGGTGCTGGGCTYTTGTGGTGCCGGGTGCTGGCCACCAGTGTTGTTGGGTGCTGGGCACTGGGCATGTCTGGTGCTGGGGGTGCTGGGCATTGGTGGTGCTGGGTGCTGGGCATGTCTGTGTGCTGGGTGCTGTGCATTGGGGATGGTGGGTGCTGGGCCCCAGGCATGTCCAGCTGTTGGCATGTCCGTGTGCTGGGTGCTGGACGCTTGTGGTGCTGGGTGCTGGGCACCGGCATTGTTGGGTGCCGGGCACTGGGCATGTCCGGGTGCTGGGCATGTCAGGGTGCTGGGTGCTGGATGGTGGCTGCTGGGTTCTGGGCACTGGGTGTGCTGGGTGCTGGGCTCTGGCGGTGCTGGGTGCTGGGCATGTCCAGGTGCTGTGTGCTGGGCAGTGGGGCTGGTGGGTGCTGGGCATGTCCGGCTGCTAGGCATGTCCGGGTGCTGGGTTCTGGGCAGTCAGGGTGCTGGGTTCTGGGCACTGATGGTGCTGGCTCTTGGGCATGTCTGGGTGCTGGGTGCTGCATGGTGGCTGCTGGGTGCTGGGCACTGGGTGTACTGGGCACTGGGGGTGCTGGGTGCTGGGCATGTCTGGGTGCTGGGTTCTGGGCAGTGGGCATGCTGGCTGCTGGGCACTGGGCATGTCCAGGTTTTGGTCATGTCCTGGTGCTGGGCGCTTGGCATGCTGGGCTGTGGTCACTGGGGTTGCAGGGTGCTGGACAATGGGGGTGTTGCGTGCTGGGCATGTCTGGGTGCTGGGCATGTCGAGGTTCTGGGTGCTGGGTGCTTTGTTTTGGTGGTGCTGGGCATGTCCGGGTCTTAGGCATGTCCGGGTGCTGGGTGCTGGGCACTGGGGGTCTGGCATGTCTAGGTGTTGAGCTAGCAAACCCAGCCCCCAGCACCCGGACATGCCCAGCACTTGGACATGTCTAGCACCTAGCAACCAAACACCCAGCACCCAGCGACCCCAGCACCTAGGGATACCTGACACCCCAAACACAGCCACATCTAGCACCCAGCACTCCTAGCACCCCCAGCACCCGGACATGCCTAGCAGCCTGACATGACCAGCACCCAGCATGCACCAGTGACCAGCACACAGCACCTGGACGTGGCCAGCACCCGGACATGCTCAGAACCCAGCACACTCAGTGCCCAGCACTCTGCACAACTACTGCCCAGCACCCATCACCCCAAGTGCCCAGCAACCAGCACCTGGACGTGCCCAGAATCAGCACCCCCAGCGCCCAGTACCCAGCAGACCCAGTGCCCAGCATCCAGCACCGGGACATGCCCATCACCCAGCACCCCTAGTGCCCAGCACCCAGAACCCCCATTGCTCAGCACCTGGACATATCCAGCACCCAGCAATCCCCCCCACCCAGCACCCAGCAACCCCAGTGCACAGTTCCCAGTACTGCCAGCACTGTGGCACCCGCAGCACCCCACACTTACCCATCTCCAACACCCCATACCCAGGATCCCCCAGTGCCCAGCACCTCCAGCACCTGGGCACCCGCAATACCCCAAACCCAGCCACATCCAGCACCCAGCACCCCCAGCACCCAGCACCCAGGACCTCAACATGCCCAGCACCGGGACATGCCCAGCACCAGCACACTCAGTGCCCAGCACATAACATCCCCAGCACCCAGCACCCAGATATGCCCAGCACCCAACATCCCCAGTGCCCAGCACCTGGACATGCCCAGCACCGGGACATGCCCAGCAACCAGCCCCCCCAGCGCCCAGCATCCAGCACCCACAATGCTCAGCGCTCAGGATCCAGAACCTGGACATGCCCAGCACCTGGAAATGGCCAGCACCCGACAGCCCTAGCATGAGTACCCAGCTCCCAGCACGCAGCAGCCAGCACCTTGACATGCCCAGCACCCAGCAGTCCCAGCACACAGCATCCAGTCATTCCCAACATGCAGCATCCACAGGACCCAACACCCAAACATGCCCAGCACCCAGCACGATCAGTGCCCCACACCCAGCAGGCACAGAACCCAGCATCCAGCACCCCCATTGCCCAGCACCTGCACATGCCCAGAACACCCAGCACCCCCCAGGGCCCAGCACCCCCAGAGCCCAGCACCCAGCACCCCTCCAGTGCCCAGCACACACAGCTGCCAGTGCTCAGCATCCAGCACCTGAAAATGCCCAGCAACCGCACATGCCCAGCACCCAGCACCACAGTGCCCAGCACCCAGAACCCCCAGCACCCAGCACCCAGCAACCCCAGTCTCCAGCACCCTCAGAACCTGAGCACACCCAGCACCCAGTAGCCAGAACCCCCAGCGCCCAGCACCCAGCTACCCCAGTGCCCAGTACCAAGTACCCCCAGCACCTGGGCACACCCAGCACACCAAACCCAGACACCTCCAGCACCCCGCACTCCCAGCACCAAGCACCCCCAGTGCCCAACACCCAGCACCAATAACCTCGACATGCCCAGCACCCAGACATGCCCAGCATGGGGACATGCCCAGCAACCAGCACCCCCAGTGCCCAGCGCCCAGCACCCACAGTGCCCAGCACCCAGGATCCAGAACCCGGACATGCCCAGCACCCAACAACACCCAGCATCCAGCACACAGGACCCAGCACCCAGCCATGCCCAAAAGCCAGCATCCCCAGGACCCTGCAGCTGCACATGCCCAGCACCCGGACGTGCCCAGCACCCGGATGTACCCAGCACCCAGCACCTTCAGTGCTGAGACCCAGCAACCCCTGCGCCTAGCACCCAGCACCCAGCACCCAGCACCCAGCAGAAGAACATGCCCAGCACACAGACATGCCGAGCACCCAGCACCATCAGTACCCAGCACCGCCAGTGCCCAACACCCAGCACCCCCCTGCGCACAGCACCACACACCCAGCACCCAGCACCTGGATGTGCCCAACACCCAGCACCCCCAGTACCCAGCACCCAGCACCTGGATTTTCCCAGCATCCGGACATTCCCAGCACACGGACATGCCAATCACCCAGCACACTCAGTACCCAGCATCCCCAGTACCCAGCACCCAGCACCCCCAGCGCCCAGCATGCAGTACCTGAACATGCCCAGCACCCAGCACGACCAATGCCCAGAACCCAGCATGCCCAGTGCCCAGCATCCAGCACCCCCATTGCCCAGCACCTGGATGTGTCCAGCACCCCCAGCGCCCAGCACCAAGAACCTTGACATGCCCATCACCCAGATGTGCCCATCACACTCAGCACCCAGCACACAGCATCCCCAGTAACCAGCACCCAGACATGCCCAGCACAGGGACATGCCCAGCAACCAGCACGCCCAGTGCCCAGCATCCAGCACCCCCAGCGCCCAGCACCCAGCACTCCTTGTGCCCAGCATCCAGCACCTGGATGTGCCCAGCACCCAGCCACCTCCAGCACCCAGCACCCAACACCCAGGAACCACCAGTACACAACACATGGCAATGCAGCCCAGCATGCCCCAGGTGTGGGGTCCTCGGGGTGTCTATGTACTGCTGTGCTGGGTGCTGGCAATGCAGGTGCACTCAGATGGAGATGCTGTTCTCAGTCTCTAGCGGGTTCATGTAGTTGTGTCTCAGCCTGGTGGTTCCTCTCCTCGATGCGGTCCCAGATCTCCTCCAGCTGCCCTTGGAAGGTCCTGATGAGCTGCCGGGGTTCCACCACCCTGCACTGCTCCTCCATGTAGTGGGCCAAGAGCCCCTGGGGGACAGGTTCCACCACTTGGCTGAGGTGCCTCAAGCCATCTGGGGGTCTCTGGGCACCCTGGTAGCTGTAGAGTGATGGTGGCCACCACCATGGGCTTGAGGATATTGAAGGTGGCGACGTGCACCCATGCCGTTGTGGGGCACCTCTTGGGTTTCCTCAGCCCCACAGAGCTGCAGTTTTGGGGAGGGCGTGGTGATGGTGGGGCCAGACTCACCACTTCGCTGAGGTGGGAGCTGAGGAGGATGAGGGCCACCAGGATGTTGGCAGCGGTGTCCACCTCAGGGACAGTGTAAAGGAAGTGTTGGAGGAAGGCCTTGCCTTTCTCCGCTGGCAGCAGGTGGCATATGGAAGATGGGGCGTTGGGGAGGAATGTTCCCAGCTCATACTGCGGAGTGAGAGGCCACTGTCAGCAGAAGACATCCCTCTGGAATGGGGATGGGTTGGATGGGGACGATCTCCTGAGGTGCGGTGCGATGTCCCTCTGGCATGGAGAGCAGATGGATGGGGACATCACCCTGGCATGGGGACAGGTTGGATGGGGACATTCTGAAGTGCTGTGGGGATGTCCCTCTAGCATGGAGAGGGGATGGATGCTTGGTACTGGGATGCTGAGTATTGGGAACTAATGGTGCTGGGTGCTGGTCATGTCTGGCTGCTGGGCATGTCCAGGTGCTGGGTGCTGGGCACTGGGTGTGCTAGGTGATGTGCATGTCCAGGTGCTGGGCATGTCTGGGTGCTCAGTGCTGGGCACTGATGGTGCTGGGTGCTGGGCATGCCCAGGTGCTGGGTATGTTCGGGTGCTGGATGCTGGGCACTGGTGGTGCTGTGTGCTGGGCACTTGGGGTGCTGGATGCTGGGCACTAGGGTTGCTGGGTAATGGGCATGTCCAGGTGCTGGGCACTGGGGTTGCTGGGTGATGGATTTGTCTGGGTGCTGGGCATGTCTAGGTGCTGAATGTTGGGTGTTTGGTGTTGGGCATATCCGGGTGCTAGGTGCTGGACGCGGGGTGTGGTCAGTTCTGGGTACCGGGCATGCTGGGTGCTGGACGTGTACATGTGCTTGTCATGTGTGTGTGCTGGGCACTTGGGGTGCTGGGTGCTGTAGGTGCTGGGTTCTAGGCATGTCCAGGTGTTGGGTGCAGGGTTCTGGGTGTGATGGGTGCTGGGCATGTCTGGGTGCCGGGCATGTCTAGATGCTCAGTGCTGGGCACTGGAGGTGCTGGGTGCTGGGCATGTCTGGGTGCTGGGTGCTAGGTGCTGTGTTTGCTGGGTACTGGGTACTGGGGGTGCTGGGCATGTCCAGGCGATGGGCACTTGTGGTGCTTGGTGCTGGGCACGGGGGGTGCTGGGTTGTCCTGGTTCTGGCTGGGACAGAGTTAACTTTCTTCCCAGTAGCTGGGGGCAGGTGCTGTGTTTTGGGGTTGGTATAATAGGAGCGTTGATGGCCCATTGATGCTTTGGGTGTTGCTGGGTGGTGCTTGTACAGGGGACTTTTCGGCCTCCCATGCCCTGCCAGGTGCATGGGAAGCTGGCGGGGGGAGCATAGCCGGGGCGGTCGACCCAGCTGGCCAATGGGGTATTCCATACCATGCGACGTCATGCTCAGTATAAAACCTAAGGGGGGGGGGTGTGTGTCTCTGGGTCCCTGGACGGGCTCTCGCGTATTGGGCGACGCGTCGGTTCAGCGGGTGGTGAGCAGTTGCATTGTGCATCGCCTGCTTTGTATATTCTRTTGTTGTTGTTGTTATCACTGTTATTATTACTGTTCCACTTTGTTTTATTTCAATTATTAAACTGGTTTTATCTCAACCTGCGATTTTTCCTACTCGTGCCCTCCCGATTGTCTCCCCCATCCTACCAGAGGAGGGGGGTGAGCGAGTGGCTGCATGGTGTTTACCCAGGCATGGTGCCGACCCAGGCTCTGCGACAGTATGGTCATGGGTGGCATGAGAACTTGTCACCTCCAATGGTCTGGAACTTCACTCCCAAACAAATGCAGGATCCTGATGAAGTGATAGAATATTTGAAAAAAAAAATGCTGTGGCTATTTCAAAGAGGCACAACTTACCGCACTGTGCTGGGTTCTGGCCAGCATCTACCAAACACTGCTCAATATTATGCAGCACCCTCAAGGAGAAGAGAGGGTCTCTGGATCTGGAAACATACCTACAGACACTATGGCTAAACCAGACGCTATATCAGTTGCCCCTATAACTAAAAAGAAACAATGGAGGTGGAAGTCAACTCGTTTAGTAAGGGATGAAGAAGCTTCTCCTAAGAGGGAGCAGGAGAAAGAATCAGAAGAGGCAGCCTGTTCTGCAGCAGAGCAGTCACAAGAGCTGGAGGAGGAAGAGACTGAAATCATAAATGAGACAGAAACCACCCAATCCCTATCCCTAGGTGAGCTGTGAGATATGCGAAAAGATTTTAGCCATCAACCAGGCGAGCTAATTCTCAGCTGGTTACTCCGATGCTGGGATATTGGGGCCAGTAGTCAGGAATTAGAGGGTAAGGAAGCCTGGCAGCTGGGATCCCTTGCTAAGGATAAGACCATTGACAAAGGGATTGGAAAAAAGGCAGGAGTCCTCAGTCTTTGGTGGTGACTCCTGTCAAGCGTGAAGGACAGGTATCCCTTCAAGGACGAACTTGCAAATTCCTGAAGAAGATGGACCACCATTGAGGGAGGTATCCAATATCTGAGGGAATTAGTCATGGTGGAGGTGATCTGTAACAACCTGGATGATGACCAGGTATCCATAGACCCAGATGAAATCCAGTGCATGGGGTCCACATGGCGAAAGTTTATACGAAATGCACTGATGTCATACACCAACACCCTGGCAATAATGAGCTGGACAGACATGGAGGCACCACCAGCTATAGATGGACTGGCCAGACAACTCCAAGAATACGAAGATAATCTCGCTTCCTCCATGCAGGCCTGTGTCTCAGCTGTGAAGGAACTGACCCAAAAATTGTCTGAGCAATCCGAGAAGCATAGGTCTTCCTCACACACTCCAACCAAGGTCTCAGCTATTAAGAGTCAGCCTTTTTCTGTTCAAGGGAGAGGGTACTGGTGGCGCACACCACATGCAACCCTGTGGTTCTTCCTGCGTGCCCAGGGGGAGGACATGAAGAAGTGGGATGGTGAACCTACCTGGAGACTAGAAGCTCGGGTACAGGAGCTGCAAGGAAAAACAACAGCCAAAAAACATCTATCCAGGAAATTTACTGCTCCAGTGTCTGTTGGGCAGAGCAGAAAGGCTGATCGTACTTTTGACCCTGATGAAGAGACTTTTGTTTTGCAGTTACAAAAATCAAGCAATGAAGATGTCGACCAGGCATAGAGGGGCCCTGCCTTTGGCCAGGTGGAGGAAAGGGACGGCTGGGTTTACTGGACTGTGTGGGTTCAATGGCCTGGCACATCAGCCCCAAGGGATTATAAAGCTCTAGTGGACACTGGTGCACAGTGTACTCTAATACTGTTGGATTACAAAGGAGCAGAATCCATCGGTACGTCTGGAGTGATGGGAGGATCCCAAGTACTGTCTGTGCTGGAGGCTGAGGTAAGCCTAACTGGGAATGAATGGCAAAAGCATCCTACTGTGACTGGTCCGGAGGCTCCGTGTGTCCTTGGCATAGACTACCTCAGGAGAGAGTACTTCAAAGACCCAAAAGAGTAGTGGTGGGCTTTTGGTATAGCTGCCTTGAGTATGGAGATTAAACAGCTGTCTAGCTTGCCTGGGTCTCTCAGAGGATGTCTGTGGTGGGCTTGCTGCGGGTTAAAGAACAGCAGGTGCTGATTGCTACCATGACAGTGCACCAGTGACAATATCGCACCAATTGAGACTCCCTGGTTCCCATCCATGAGCTGATCCAGCGACTGGAGAGTCAAGGAATGATCAGTAAGACTCATTCACCCTTTAATAGTCCCATATGGCCAGTGCAAAAATCTAACAGAGAGTGGAGGCTAACAGTGGACTATCAAGGCTTGAATGAAGTCATATTGCCGCTGAGTGCTGCCGTACCAGACATGCTAGAACTCCAACACGAACTGGAATGAAAGGCAGCCAAATGGTATGCAACAATTGATACCACTAATGCGTTTTTCTCCATCCATTTGGCAGCAGAGTGCAGGCCACAGTTTACTTTCACGTGGAGGGGTATCCAGTACACTTGGAATTGACTGCCCCAGGGCTGGAAGCACAGTCCTACCATTTGTCATGGATTGATACAGACTGCACTGGAACAGGGTGCAGCTCCTGAACGCCTGCAGTATATTGATGACATCATTGTGTGGGGCAACACAGCAGAGGAAGTGTTTGACAAGCGGAGAAGAATAATCCAGATTCTTTTGAAAGCTGGTTTTGCCGTAAAGCAAAGTAAGGTCAAAGGACCTGCACAGGGGATCCAGTTTTTAGGAATAAAAAGGCAAGATGGGTGTTGTCATATCCCAATGGATGTGATCAATAAAATAACAGCTATGTCTCCACCAACAAAAAAGAAACACAAGCATTCTCAAGTGTCGTGGGTTTTTGGAGAATGCATATTCCAGGTTATAGTCTGATCGTAAGCCCTCTCTATCGAGTGACCTGGAAGAAGAACAACTTTGAATGGGGCCCTGAGCATCAGCAAGCCTTTGAACAAATTAAATGGGAGATAGTTCGTGCAGTAGCACTTGGGCCAGTCCGGGCAGGACAAGGTGTGAAAAACATGTTTTACACCACAGCCAGGGATAATGGCCCTACCTGAAGCCTCTGGCAGAAAGCGCCTGGAGAGACTAGAGGTCGACCCCTAGGGGTTTGGAGCCGGGGATATAGGGGATCTGAAGCCCGTTACACTCCAACTGAAAAAGAAATATTAACAGCATATGAAGGAATTCCAGCCACTTCAGAAGTAGTTGGTACTGAAGCACAGCTCCTTTTGGCACCTCAATTGCCTGTGCTGGGCTGGATGTTCAAAGGGAGGGTCCCCTCTACGCATCATGCAACTGATGCTACATGGAGTAAGTGGGTCACACTGATAACGTGATGGGCTTGAATGGGAAACCCTGACCGTCTAGGAATTCTGGAAGTGATCATGGACTGGCCAGAGGGCTGAAACTTCAGAGTGTCACCAGAGGAGGTGACTCGTGCTGAAGAGGCCCCACTGTATAATAAATTACCAGAAAATGAAAAGCAATATGCCCTGTTTACAGAAATATCCTGTCGTATTGTGGGAAAACATGGAACGTGGAAAGCTGCTGTGTGGAGTCCTACATGACAAGTCGCAGAAACTGCTGAAGGAACAGATGAAACGAATCAGTTTGCAGAAGTGAAAGCCATCCAGCTGGTTTTGGATATTGCTGAACAACAAAATTGGCCAGTACTTTATCTCTGTACTGACTCATGGATGGTGGCAAATGCCCCGTGGGGGTGGTTGCAGCAATGGAAGCAGACCAACCGGCAGCRCAGAGGTAAACCCATCTGGGCTGCTGCATTGTGGCAAGATATTGCTGCCCAGGTAGAGGATCTGGTTGTAAAAGTGTGTCACGTAGTTGCTCACATACCCAAGAGTCGTGCCACTGAAGAACATCGAAACAATGAGCAGACTGCTAGAATGGAAGTGGCTCAGGTGGATCTGGACTGAGGGTGAGCTATTTATAGCTCGATGGGCCCATGACACATCAGGACATCTAGGAAGGGATGCAACATACAAATGGGCTCATGATCGAGGAGTGGACTTGACTATTGATGCCATTGCACAGGTTATCCGTGAATGTCAAATGTGCGCCATAATCAAACAAGCCAAGCGACTAAAGCCTTTTTGGTATAGAGGACGATGGCTGAAATATCAATATGGGGAGGCTTGGCAGATTGGTTATATCACACAATCACAAACCCATCATGGCAAGCAGCATGTGCTTACAATGGTGGAAGCGACTACTGGATGGTTGG
>JAYKAV010000383.1:56469-112583 GCA_035582835.1 Phoebastria nigripes | reverse complement strand
TTTAGATTGGACATTAGGAAAAATTTCTTTACTGAAAGAGTGGTTAAGCATTGGAACAGGCTGCCCAGGGAAGTGGTGGAGTCACCATCCCTGGAAGTATTTAAAAGACATGTAGATGAGGCGCTTAGGGACATGGTTTAKTGGGCATGGTGGTGTTGGGTTGACGGTTAGACTTGACGATCTTAGAGGTCTTTTCCAACCTTAATGATTCTATGATTCTGTGACTTAACAAACTGCATACGCATACATTTCCTTAACACATTAGTTCCTGCCAATGGACTGGACCACACAAATGATGGTTACTATTGTTCTGTGGTGGTTGTGAGATAGTGAAACGAAAGTTCAGGAGAGGTGTAGCATTAAATTTAATAAGCCCAGTTTACACGGAATATGCAGAGAAGCAGCTTTTAGGTAACCTGTGCTATTTGAACCAGAAGCACTGAGGTGCAAAGACACCTCCCCACCCCCTTCCAAAAAAAAAAAAATAGTTCTAAACATTCTCACTCTAGTCCAGCTGGACTTATTAGCGTAGTCTGAGTGCCAAGCACTAGACCACTGAAGCCAACAGCAAAGCTGCTGCCAACATGAGTATAAGATGCAGTAGAAACTTGAGAGAGAATGATGGGGAGGAAATGCAAAGAGAGTCCTTAAGTAGGCATAGTGTGCAATCGACCCTGTGAACTTAGAAAAATATCATAATCTTAAAGTCTCCACGACAAAGTCATTCATAGTAGATCTAACCCAGATACACACTGTAACTTTCAAGAATTATAGGTAACACTAACAGCTCTGCCCAACATATATCAAACACCTTCTTGGTAAAATTTTTACATAATTGAAGCTGAAATTCTCAATGTGAGCCAGTCCATTATTTCTAGGAAAATTTTACTTAAGATTGTTCACCTATTTGAAGAAACAATAACAATCAATGTTACGCTGATTGATTCTTCAGAAATTTCCTTCACTGAAAAGCTCTGCTAGTGATATACAGGAAAGGAAGGGTTTGATTGTCTGATTAGGTGTCACCAGCTTCAGAGACACACCTTTTGACCACCTCATGGAAAAAAAAAAAAAAAAAAATTTTCTAAAGCATACAGCTGTAGGACAGAAAAATCATTCCAAGCAGGCTGATAACAAGTTTAGCAGCTAAATTCACTAAAAAAATTGCCCTCATAAGCATGTTTCATTCAAACTACAGAAAGTGCCTTTCTGTGCATTCTGYTTTCTCTCACTGAAGTAAGAGACTTATCAACAGCACAGACAGATATTTATATTACGAAAAGACAGAAAAAAATAATGCTTTTCTGGAATTTGCCACAGAAGAATGGAAAGACAGCTTTCTAAAACTCAATAGATCTTCGGTGCTGGGCTGATTTATTCTTTGGTGAATGTTGACCTTGGGGTCTACAGTCATCTTGGGAAAATATTATTTCTACTGACTTAGCCTTACATAGGGCATGAGTTATCTAAATTTCAAATTATATATATTTTTGAATTTCCTGTTTTATCATTTTCTAAGATTGTAAGACAAAGTGTTCCTCTCAAATTACAGCTGCCAAAACAACACTGGATACGGGTTCAGAGTATACCTTTACTATACATTCACATATATGATTGCTGGAATTTTAGGGAGACACACACTTCCATTTAAATCAAATGTGAAAACCAGTGAGAACAAAAAAGTCAATGGTAAATGTCTCTGGGTGGGTCATCTAATCCWCATCCATAAAGATATAGCAAGGCTGTTCCATATTCTTATGTTTGAAACGGATGTTTCAATTTTTTGAGTTGTAGAGAGAACAAAGGTATAAGATGGGCCACGCTCCACTGTTTTTTCTTGACAACAAAGAATCTACAACCAATGCGAAAACTGGTTCTTTGAATCAAGAAATCACATAGGAGATGGACTGCAGCCATTCGCTATCTTACAATTTTGTGGAGGATCTTACTTTAATATGTTACAGAAGCTTACGATTAAGCAAATGGCAAAGCTCTCAGAATGTTCATCTTGATTTAAAAACGAATCACACATGACCAAAGACATGAAAAAATATCAAGTGAAAATTAACAATATTAACTATGTAAGTGCTGGAAGATTAGAGTTTGAGTTAAACTTGTTAGACCCATTTTGTTTATTTTTTTAAGATATCTCTCAAAAAGTTAAATGGCTTGAAATAGACAAAATTCAACAATATTGACATTTTCAGGAAGAAAGCATAACCTTTTACTATATCTTGTAATGTTCAGGGTATTAATAAAATCAATTTATAAATGCAGAAAATTACAAAATAATATTTGAAATTATTGAAATGAAAACTAACAAGGCAAGACAGCTAATGATGGATGTGAAAACTGCAAATAGTCTCTGGACTTCATGCATGATTTTCAAGGCCCTCCTCAAGACAAAGATGGTGATTATAGTATAACAAAAATTAGTAGCTACTTACATCATGCGTCAACTCAAAGTACTTCTGACAGGCCAGCTGGTAATGCATGCCCTTCACCAATTCCAGGATCTATACAGCGGGAGAAAAATGTAACAGATTCAGAAGTAGCACACATACATCTTGTTGATCCTTACTGTGACAAGGTATTTCACAACAGCCTTGTATAATAGCTCATGGAAATTTGCAGCACATGACATCTTTGACATGTGTGTATCCTACTAATAACTGACAACATTTAGACATACTATAGTTCTTTAAAAATACCCCGGCTACATTGAAAACAAGATAAAACCACAGGAAGATACGCCTGGTCCTTAAAACGTAATTTCAATACTCTGAACTTCAAGAATAAGTTGAATCTATATTTTGGTAATATAATTGTGACAGTTATTGTCAAACTATCATATTGCAACATCTCTTCCATAATTGCAGCCATAAATCTAGTAATTCAAGTGGCTGGAGCATGAAGCAATCAAGGACACGATTTGTATTTTTATTTTCCATATTACCAGTTCATGCAGATGCAGAATAAAATACTACTGTGCTCCCATCAAGAAAATTTAATGCAAATCCTTTAGACAAGTATCTGTGAGAGGGGAATGCTTTTACCTTCAATCAGATTTGTCCTTTTTGAAATGAAGTTATTTCTAGTCAAGCTCAGCAGAATATGTGAGTGAATAGCCTGTTTCAAACACCTATTAGGAAAATCATGCCATCTTTTGTAAATACAATTTGCTTCCCAATTCTACTTCAGGTAATCTCTTCTGTGCTGCATAAAGTCCCATTCTTATCACCAGAATGCAATGCTGGTTGAAATTTTTTAAAGTTTCATCACCTCCTCCCTCCTTTATATAATCAAAATGTATGCTCTCTCTGCTTATCAAACAGAGGAAATTGCTGGAATTAAGAGATAGCCTCAGTGGAAGGAAAAATAGTTTTCAAGAAATGTTAATTTCAAGCCTCTTTCCCAAGGTTGACCTTTGTGTCAAACACAGCAATACACTCCAGCTTAAATCCCTGCTGTACTCATTATTGGATGCTGCCTTGTATTTATTGACAGATGTATAAATAAATTACATTTGCTGAATGGATAAAAACAGCAACACACTGCCAAGAAAGTACTTAGATGCATTGTTTCTCTGTAATAGCCCAACTGATTACATTTCTGTCCCTCTTGCAACCTCCTGTTAAATCTTCTATAAAAGATCAAGGCCAACTAGGCAATGAAGTCTGAAATCCGGCACTATCTGTGTACATACATATATATTTTTTTTTTTTACCTCCTCCCTCCTTTGAAATTGACCGAAAAAATTAGTGTCACATTAAGTAGTTAAGGACTGAAGAAAACTCATCTATTCTAAACACTTCAATTACATATTGCCTTAAGTTTTCCTGTTTGTTCCTTACAATAAAATCTGTGCCATGCAAAAGAGCTATCTCTATTTTTAAGTAAATACTAACCACGTTGAATGTATGTACTTTTTTAAAAAGTATTTTTCACATAATTTGGAGTAATGATCAGAAGACCTGTATGTCTGTTGTTAGTTTAAAGAAACATTCATAATGTTCTGTAGCATTCAGACTTTTCTAACCTGAATTTTCCAGCTGAAATAAGTCAACTAATTTAATCTAGTTCATAAATTCTTTAGGTTTTCTCAAAATTATTCTTCATTTAATCAAGATTACACCTAATATAAATTATAGAAATAAAAAGTTCTCTAAATTCAGGTGTAAATATATTTTAAGTCTCAGAACCTTAAGTGAGAAAACAAAAACTTCAGTATTGACAAATTCTGAGTATAAACCCCAAAAGTTTAAAAGCATCAAGGTTCTCTTGTAATTTAAGAGAACGTTTTGAAAAAGCTGATCAGTTAAAAGGCTAGTAGTCATTCTGCGGTTTGTTTAACTTTTGAATCGCAGACCACAGTTATAGCTGCTTTTTGTATCAATGATGCGGTTATCCAACTATCCGGAAAAGCAGAAAAGACAAGGATTATCAAAGCTAGCTTTTGATTTACTAACTCACTATGATTCACAGGATGCGAGATCAAGCTGCTGTTGTCTTCTCTGACAGTTCAGTGGAAAAATGGTAACTTGAGGTGACAGATACCAGAAGGGGGATCACTGACTGAAATAGTTACAGATGATGACAGAATAAAGGGACACTTATAACTAAATTGCAGTTTTGTAAGAGAGATTATTCTAAGCAAACTATTCTGAAACCATGCCCATTTAAGCCCTTGACCCATCCTTGGGAAAATCTTGACCCACCTGTAAGGTCGAGAAGAGGACTTCATTGAATCAGTACTGCTGACATATGAAAGCTATAATGGTCATGTTATCAGAGCTGGCCTTGAGGGACTTTAAATACTTAAAGAGCAACCACGTTATTTTGCAGCAGCTTGATCTTTATTGCCCAGCTACACTGCAGTTTCACCAAGGAACTACTGTCCCACTCCCTCTCGACTCCTCAGACCTCTCAGAGGCTGCTGTTAGGTCACCACACAGATTTTTCTGCTGTATTACTATGAAAACATGTATCTTGGAGAATAGCTGTTAGAGGAACCCCTACCAGCATTCTCCAGTGATGTTTAGTAACTAGGTCTGCACAGCACTTCTTTTCCCTGACATTGATAGAGTGCTCCATATAACAGAACGCCCACCAGAACAGACCGGAGACTTTCATCCAGTTTGTTAAATTTATCAATGTACATGATTGCACTGGTAGTCATCATCTTACTCCTGYTCCTTTATCCTCTTCACCACATCACCTCCCCAACTTTGACTGGTTGGCCAATTTCAGCCAAATTTGACAGGTAGAGATGACAAAGCTATACAATTCCTGCATGTTGATTACAAGTTGTGGTTGGGTAGAAAAGCTGGACCAACATTTGTGGATCATTCAGGGCAAACCAGTTATAACTCAGCTCCTACCCATTCTGAGAGGCAGCCAGAAGGCAGCCGAACTAGCACATATATAACTTTGAACTGGCCACATCACRAGGGACCAGATTCACCTTCTGCATATATGATGGGGTTGAGGAATAAGGGCCACATGAAACATATCCAAAGAAGAGCAGGTTTAGTAGATTAACTGGCTTTAATAGGGAACAAGTTGCTAAGTTGCTAAGAGAAGAGACAAAAAAAGGTTAAAAATTGCAATAGAATGGAGTCCAGCTAGAAAGGAGTCCTCTAGTGTGAGAGAAACTAACAATCCTCTATTTAAACAAAACAGAATTATAATTCGTAATAAATATTATCTTTCCTACTACATTTGTGCACATAATGAAAGCAAGCTTGCAGCTGTTTTTCACTAGCATTACCCAGAAATAGACGTCCACTCAGAACTACCTTAATTCACAGCAGCAATCTTTTGCCTCTACATATATTAAGACATTTACACTAAATAGCTTTATTTGCAAGTAAAGGTACATACTCAGGGACTCTTTTTTTTAGTTCTTATGTGCCTTTTCTTTCGCTGCCATCTGCAACTTGCTTTTCTGATGTTGCTTTACTGACTACTAACGAGGTTAAGATGATGTTTGGCAGCTGTATGCAGCCACCTGCTTTACAGATCCTCAGCTTTCAAAGCTAAGACACTGCATAGCAGGATAGTTTGGCCTCTGCAATTATCCATTGTTATTTTCACTTACTCAAAGTTAGTTTGTTTTATTTGAAAATTGCAGAATTAACTTATATTTTCAAAATGAAAATCCTTCTACTACAGATTCAGTTAAGTATGACTCATTTCTAACTTTCTTTTTATTTCAAAGGTGACTGAAGATATGATTGGGTGCAACTGCTGGAGTGTATCTGAACACATTCCATTTTTCTTCTGTTTCAAGTCAGTTTGTGACCACCTCAGTATTAAGTCCTGCACCAGGATTCTCCAATGCCCTTTGCTTCCTGGTCAGTACAGGCATCTGTCCTTTTTGTTGCTTTTGGATATTCCCTTTATATTTTAAACTGATTTTGAAGGTTTCATGTTTATAATGTATACATGTATAGTACAATTTTCTCAGATCTAAGCTCTGTTTTCCCCCAGGGACTCACTTACAGGCTAGAAAATCATTGTTACAGCTTTGCCAGAGTTCCTCTTCCTTTTATACTCTTTGACTTGTTTTTTGTAGTGAAGAGTACTTGATCGCACAGTGTTCAGCATTGCACATCGTAATATTTAGGGTACCATAACAGATCTATTTCTCCCCTGCAATTTGCATCACAATTGTCAAACAACAAAACGTAATTGTATTCTAGCACGCTTTATAAAAGTATAAAAGAAAGAGGCAGTCATGATCCAGAAGAAGGTATTTTATTAATGTCTCTTAAAAATACCTGTATTTTTTCCTCCATTTTTAATGTATAGGTTTTCTAGCCTGAAGTTCTTATTTTATGTATGTCAGTAAGGAACTCATTAAATACTTAACAAAAGAGTAAGTGAATGTCTGAATGAAAAGAAAATGTCAATATGCGCCCATATTTGCTGCAGCAACCCCTGGGCAGCTTATTAAATGAAGACAGATGTTAATTTAAACTGAGTTAATCATTTTAAAAGGAAACAGCTCTAATGCTAGTTGGTTTTGTTTGCTTGGTTGTGGGCTATTTTTCAAAGTTTTATACAGTCATCTGCTTAAAGTCAATGGGGTGAACATCAAACGCAAGAAGAGTTAATGCACCTGAGTATTCCACTTCTCTGATTTCACATAGTTTAAAAATAACGTTATAAAAATGTACATTTTATGATTAGAAATTTTTTGGCTATTTTTCAGTGACACATTTTCATTTAACTGACAAATCCTGCATGAGTTTACAGCCACCTATTTTAAAAGACAGTCATGCCTGGTTTTAGACAGATAATCCACATTCCTCTGTTGCAATGCTGAGTCAAAGCCTGGACTGTTATCAAGCATGAAAGCAAGCATCTGAAATACTTCAAAATAAAAAAAAGTTACAAAATAAAAAAAAAATTGGAGTATTTGCTTCATGTACATTTTAAGTTTGCAATATAACAGTTTCAAGAACAATGAGCTGAAACATTTTTATTTCATATGTTCGCTCTTTGTTTTCCTGTTTTCTCATCCTGAACTGTGTGTTTATCCCTTCAACTTTTTTTGTGTGCTTCTTTTTTCCTTCTTTCTCTTCTAAATAGAAATTTCATGAGTAGTTTAATACACCATAAATTGAAGCTGCTGAAGTGTGAAGACACAGCCCCTAATTCTGTCCACCCATTCCTGCCACCTGAAAATGAACCTCATTCCTCCTCACCTTCCCCAGGTAAGCCTATAGTTGGATAATTTTTTTAATCTATTTTACCATGTAGTCATAAGGCCAGCATAAGGAAAGGAATGGAAACTCAACAGGCGGGGACAAACAGAGTAGAACTGCCTTCCACACCAGCGGGGCCCGTTTAGGCTAATTAACTGCTTATGGAACTAAAGTCTAAGATTTGACTAATGAATTTAAATACTTCTAAATTGGACACACTGAAATGAATGGCATTCATCTCTTTAACAACAGCAAAAAAAATATGCATTTTAACTCTACTTTTCATATTATTTGTTCTAAAAGGCACATTTGACTGAGCACTACACACGTTTTAGCTAACAAACCATAGAAGTGTAGTGTCAAAATATAGGGTCTACAGAGTAAGTCAGAGAAAGTATAGTCTCAGATAAAATGGGGAAGACATACTCCTAACACACAACTATTATTCTCAAAATAATGGAAAGGCTGAATGCTGCCTCCTATTGATAAATGTTCCCCATCTACAGAAAATACACAGAAACTTTCAGCACGCAAATCTACACCAGAGTGCCACAAAGATTTATTATTCCTTGAATAATCTTACTTTTGAGACTTTTACACTGGCCACTTTGAAAGATTTAATCATTTTAAAGCATGTACAGGTTTTGATGTACTAAAGACAATAACTATCTGAGAGATTTTGGACAGTGAACAAGGGGTCTTAGCCACCAGTTGAGAAATCTGAATGATGTACAATTTCTGGATTCAAGGTCTAATGCTTCTAAAAAATTCTTGGCAGCAAATATGTAAGGGTACCCTGTTTTACGATTTGAGTTTTAACTAGTTAATGTGTGGTGGGATTCTTTCCCCAGTAAAAGCTCACAAAATCTGTGTTCTAAGTAAAAATGTGAATTTGATGAAAAGAGGTAAATTAATAACTATGACGCACCATAGGATATCTTCATCAATTAAGTATTTATTATAGCCACAAGTCAAAAAAGACAAGACTTAAAATTGGAATTGCTGAAAGAAATTTTGATGTCCCAAATTTTACTGTAATAATAAAATGGGTATCACATAAGGTTTGTCTATATAATGAATATCATTTGTCTTGTATTTTTGTTTCCGTTTTATATATTTCCACAATAAATACTGACTTAATAAAAGACCTCTTATTTAATCACTTAATAAAAGATCTCTTACTTAAACAGTACTTGCTCTTATTTAATCAGAACTTACAAAAGCACTACCATGAAGATGACTGACTGGTGTTAAGGCAAAATTCTTTAGCTGCAAGGGAAAATATTTTTACAGCCAGCAATGATCTAAAACTTTTCTAAAATTAGATCATCAGAAGGGAGAGTGTATTTGTGGGTTTTTTTTTTCCACTGTGGTGTTTTTTTGGGGTTTTTTTTGCTGGTTTGGGAGTTTTTTGTTTGGTGGTTTGTTTTTTTTTTTTTCATTCATGGAAACATATAGCCATATCAGAGGCGTAGGCACAGATTGGCTTATTTATTTCCATCTCTGTGAAGACTCTCCAATCCCCCAAAACACTAAATTTGTTAGAGAACATTGGCCAAAGTTCAATGACTCAATCAAAACCTTTAATTTAATCCAATTATGGAAAAAAGCAGTTTTTTAAATTAAAAGAACAATTGYACTAGAAAGAACATTCTTTCTTCTGAGGTTATCTACTGTTCATTTATGTAAGCATTTTTCCCTAAAGAAAAAACAGTGCAAAAGCAAAAAAGGATGAGTCTAGACCCTCTAATTCTCCTGATTGTAGAACGAGAAATTTTTGCTACCTTTTGCTTTTGCTATTATGATAGAAGTGAATTGGGAAAAAGGTAATTTCTCCAAGAAAGCTTTCAGAAACAAATAATAGATATTTTGAAATAACTCTAATTCAAAGCCTATCATATCTATTTTTCTATTTGARATATGCAGGCGACACATTACAGGGCATTTAGTATAGCACCACAACAGATGTATTTATCTTAACATACCCTTTAATCTTTATATTCTTCAAATTGTTTAGCTATTGTCAAACCTGGTTTCATAAAGATTTTACCCTGATTAGCAGTATACTAAAGACAGAAATGAAATGTGATCCAAAATATACTATAAATTCCAATGCTATACAATCACACATTCACACATTAGATGCTAAGCTAACCATATTACTTCTCCAAGAAGCATTTTTAAAACAAACAAAAAAAGCTACTATCACAAATAAAGAAATAGCCTAACCTAAGGAAAATGTGAAACAAATACAAGTTAAATAATTCAGTTCTTGGAATAAACATCAGGATTAATTCTTTCTGCTTCAGGCTATATAATAACTAGGCAAGACCTGGAAGTCATCTGCTATATTACCTCAGGAAGATGACTTCAGCAGATACAATCTCAGACAAGAAGAATCTCAGAAAATCTGGACTGGGATAGCAGGCTGGATCTAGATACTTCACAGCAAGCAGATTCACATATATCAAATGTTTTGATCACTTTTTTCATTACTGACTGTACTACAAAATGAATGCAATGAAAGCAGTCCAATGCTTAGACTGATTACTGAAGTCATGTGAGGTCTGGCAGTATTTGCTCTGCACCATCATCCCAAGGTCCAGCTTTCCTTTTTCACACGTAGCCCGTGCACAGAGAGCCCTTTGGAAAAGCACTGTGAGGATGCGGTTTGTTTCCACCACAGACCAGCCAAATGGTTTATCTGTATGAAAAAAACTCAGAAACTTCCTGGTCTTRTGAACCTAAAAGGAAAAGGTGTACTCCTTATCTCAAGAGTATGAAGGACAGCCCTAGAAACAGAAGACTGAGAACAGCACTGGAAAACCAACCATCTTGGGTAACACCGCAACCATATGGGCTGGACACTAGCCCACATTCTGGCTCATGTAATAGCCATGAGGAGCAAGCTTAATAAACAAGAAAGGGGCTTGTTCATGGGCTTGAAGGGAAGACATGAGTACTCTAAAACAACAAATTAAAATCCCAGTGGGGGACCAATTCATGACTACATAGCTAAATCCAAAATAAACGTTTGGAAAACTATGCATCATTCACATTAAAATGGACAGGTCTGATAAATTAAAAATTTTAAGCAGAGAAGGCCAGTACTTGAGAAGCTAAAGAAAAGCTCCACATTCTTCAAATCCAAGAAATATCCCAAAATAAGCAAGATGAAAACAACAACAACAATTTCAGCAACACTGAAAAAGATTGAAAATAACATTAATAAACGTATTCTGACAGTGTCAGATTGAAGTATACACTCTTGCTGTTGAAAAAAAACCAAACCCTTGACCAGAGAAGAATGCGGTTTACCACAGAGAACCAACTACCATCTACACTGGAAAACAGAGCGCCTCATGGACAACTGAAGCACTTGATCGAAGTCCTAACAATAAATTGCAGGAACAGGCAAAGGCTTCAAGTTCTGAATGGACAGACAGGGAAAGCCCTGGAACCAGAACTGAAATCAAGGCGAAGCACAGCTGATTTGGAAAGAACAGATAGAAACACATGGCAAACATAGAAACACAGCAAGGGAAACGCATCCAAACCAATGGGTTGCTGCTTGCAATTTTTTCCTGAAACAACCAAACCCACCTGAAGCAATTGCCAATCAACTTGAAATCAACTAAGACAGTGGCCTGGATTTCATGATTCAAGGACCTCCTGAGATAACCTCTGAAAGTTATGGGAGAACTAGGAAAAAGAATGACTTATGTGGTTGCTGATGTACTACAAATCCAAATCTTCTGATGGTCTAAAGCACTGTGAACTAACTTCATGGAAGATAAACCATCACCACTCAGGAGTCCGTATTCCCTTAATGAATACAATATATTCAGGAATAAGCCATGTTTTTTGCGCTGATAGACAGCACAAAGATCATTGGAGAGAAACACATAAAATACCAAAAGAGCATTGTCCTATGACAACCCCCAGGACTCTCATCAGCAAAAAAAAAAAAAAAAAGTCCTCAAGATTAGTTTGTCAGCAGGACCTTGATGAATATTAAAAAATGTTGTGAACAAATGGAAAGGAAGCACCCTCAAACAGTAACAGTTCTGATCCAGATCACTGCGTATGAACTGGAGATAATAAGGGTTCAATAGGCAGCTATGAAAAATAAGAGTCCCCCAAACAAGAAATGCAAGCCTCCAGGCACTATTGATAAAGACACGTGCTAAGTCTCCGTCAAACTCGGACTTGAATATCTGTATTCACACTYGCACAAACTAAGGTTAAGACACCAGCTCTGTTTCATTTTGGGTACAAAGTAGCTACCAATGTAAAATCCTTTGTGCATGGCCTGAGCTACCATGGCTTCTCCAGCCCCTCTGGCCAGGACAGCATCAACATCCTGATTGATGCTTCTGGAAGACCTGATGAGTTTACAGTCAACCTCTGTTCCAGAATGAGAATTTAATCTCAGTAGGGAACAGAAATTGTTGACCTTTCAACCCCTTGAAGTGAACTTCTTAGCTTAGGAGAGAAACATTTATTACTGCTCATCTGAAGAAAGAAGCGTGAAGTACTCCTCTCACAAATACCATTTGCCCAGAAGAGTGCCCTGGAGTATCTAGCTCAACAAAAACTACGGGACTGTACAGAAGTTTCAACAAGAACAAAACACTTGGTGAGCACATGAACAGAACTGTAGGTGTGAGCTCTGAAGATCTCATGACCTTGAGCACAGATATGCTCCTTGCGACCTAGCATGAAGATGTCTTTTAAAAATCTCATTTGCTTCTATGACAATGGCTACGTAACAGATTCGCACATTATGAGATAAATATAGGAAAAATTTTAGGGCAGAAACCATCCACCCAAGAGTTCTCCTGGGTATAAATATTGGCACATTCTTGAAAAGAAGCATGCCTTACGCTTATAGCATATAAGTAATCTCTAGCCCTGAAAACATCTAGTTTAGGTGAAAAATATATTACTAAATAAAACAAAGATTAACCTCCTAAAATTTAGACACCACTATAAGCAAAAACCTACAGTTCATTTTAAGGATTAATAGTATCTCAAAATGGATAGAATTGGTGAATTTAAAAAAAAAGGATTCTACTGTTCTGTTGCAACTACTGTCAGCTGAAGGTCATATTCCTAGAAAGGCAAAAAAGGAAGCAAGTGCCCRTTAGTTCAAAAAAATAATGAACAGCTAAGTTGAGATGCTGCTGGGAGATGGGGTTCTCACAGAGGAAATGCCATAGCTAAACCTTTGAAAAAAACCAATAAAACCAAACAATTATGTCTGAAGGTGAAGGATTTCTACATAGCCAGTTGTTGGCTGAGTCAGTTCAGAAAATCCTATCTTCTCAAGTCCAGTAAATTACTATAAATTACAGGTAAAAATCACCTATTAGGAGGCTAGTAAMCTTGACATACACCAAGTAAAAAAGCAGTACCCCAGGCCACAAGTTATGCCCAACAGAATGTTTCCTGATGTTAATCAAAGACACCCTCTTAATAAATCAGCAGGAATACTCTATTTTTTGAAGTCAGACATGAGGTAGTTCAAACAGGATTGGGATTTGGACAGCAAACTTGACCAGATTCTAGAATTAGAAGGTCTCGGCATAGTGATCGAATCCTGGGATTCCACAGTGAAGTAGCCTGATACCAAACTGTCTTGGATTTTTTTGTGCAGCAGGAGCATTCTTACTGAAGAGAAGTATCAGAGGAAAAGCACAGAACAGCTTTCCCAATTAGGGAAGCTGACAGCAGTCCCACAACCTGTCCATCCCAGGAACAGAAATACTATCACTTCTTGTTAGATTCCAAGATGGACAGTTCAATTTTGGAGTGCCCCATTCATAAAAGGTGACTTCTAAGATACCATTCCACACTGCTTGCAATACATTAAATATGTAAGTCTGTATACTCATATATACGTTTGGTTTCACTGCTCAGTGCATTACTTTCACTGATCTTGTAATATTTTATCTTGCTGATACAGAATTTGGTAGCAATATAATATCTGCTATAAGCAGGGAGGGCTGAAAGGATGAAGTGATTCAGGAATGGAAGGTCCAGTGTGTTACCTTTCAATGTGATTTCCAGAATGCTGTAATTTGCACTCAACAGGGACTGCAAGTCTTGAGCCTTCATTTGAATTCCTTAAAGCAACTCCTTAGCCACAGAGAAGCATGCATCACTACTAACCTGGAAAGCAAAAGTCTACTGTTCACATGATCTGACACCTGATACCACTGCAGGGAGTCTCATAACTCCCTCAGTGTTACCCATCAAGAAGTAAGCTGGGAACCAGTTGAGCAAACAACAGTTGGTTGAAGTTACTTTTGCACAGATTTCACATAGAGGCTTGTAAAACATCCAAAACTGAATTTTCAAACCATCAAGCATGAACCTGCTAGCTAGCTGCAACTGGTATGGGCTGGTTGTAAATTTCGATAACATTTGGACTAAACAAAAGTGATGTGTTCTGATCTTCTCAGTAATAAAGAGACATGACACAGAACTACTAGTTAGGAACCTGACCACAGGTTTTGCAGATAGATTATTTAGATGAAGAAAAATGGGGGCTTGGGAGCCCAGAAAGATGAGGGTGAAGATCCTGGGAAGTTGAGGATGATCCTGGAGATCAGAGATGCATGGAGATGAATGCTGGGGAATGCCCTGGGACCACAGCCTGTAACGCCTGAGACTGTTAACTGCAAGCAGCTGCAAAGCAGGTATTGACATAACTTTCCGCCCCATCCTCCCAGACCAGCAGTGATTCCCTTGCTGGGAAGGAAAGTTGAGACCTCAGTAAACACACCACCAGGGTGGGGAGCAAGTGAGGGACTGTGTGAGACAATCAAGCAGGGGTATAGTTCTAATCTCCTTGATTCTTAAAAAAACAAACAACACCCCTCCTCCCCAAAACAAACCAATATCCAGAGCCACTACAGGCTGTCATTTACTGTCTCACCTGTGACACCATGACACACATTTGTTGATGATTCAACTACTTTGTACACTGTCTTTCATTAAGTGGATGTGAGACTTCCACTCATTGCAGACAGCTCAGAGTCCTGGAAAACTGATGTAAAATGCCTGCTCCTTTTGAGTTTGCTGTCCTGTGCATGTGGCCACTTGAGGGTCCCCTCAGTCCAGAACAACATATTTATCTCTACCATAAACCAGGCAGAGAGAACTGAAAAAGCATTTAGGTACATACATTGATCTGGTTTTGACAACACAGAAAGGAATTTTTCACTTTGTGACAACCTGCTTGCCTAGAGCATATAGACCAAGAGAAGACACTAAACAAAGTCACATTTGAAGACAGCAAAAGAATATTGGAACAAAGCAAGGAGCAAGTGTAAGAGGCCCTGAGCCCCAGGAAAGACATACCATTTATTAAAATACATAGCTGAAAGGTCAAGCTCTGAATCATTCATTAAAAATAGGAATCTGTCAGGTTGTAAGGAAGCTCTCATTTGATCTGGAGTTAACAGGAGGTCATCTAACAGAGTCAAAGRGTACGGTTTGAGTGAATCTCAATCTTGAGGCCTAGATACTGGAAAAGCAACTATATCAGAGGCTTCGAAAGATTGACAAACCATCCACCCCTAATAACCATTCACTGAGCTAAAAGAAAAACAACATTTCTGATGCTCAGCAACTATCACCAGCATCAGAGAAGACTCTAAAAAGACACAGTCTGGACTGAAGGATCCTGAACTGTTATTAGTCATGCAAATGTTATTGGACCATGCAAATGTAGCAGCAAGGAGTGGTAGCAATAAAATCTGTTCGAGATCTTGGAGACAGATGTGAACCAATCCTCTTCCTCCTCCTACTGAATATCTCAAAGACTGTCTGCTGTAAAAGATCAATTTCTGAAACCCCAGCCACAGCCAACTACTTTTTTCTTTTTATTATTATTATTATTAGTTTTCAGGTGGAGGGTGTTTTGTTTTGGGTTTGTTTTGGTTTAACACTAGGAGTGGCCACTGCAGAGCCCTGTACCCCAACTGCACTTAAACTGACAACACAAAATTCGTGGACAGCACAGTGTCCATTTCCAGGCAAAGCAGACACTGATGGAGACAGTTTTTCTTAGTCACTTTTTTAAGACTCCTAGTGAATCCCAATCCTACTTTACAAGGGAAAAAAGAACAAAAACACACACACACAAAAAACCTAAAACCCAAAACCCAATTCACATCAAATAAGGAACTATGTTAAAGATAAAGATACTGCCCCACTGTACAAATTCACTGAAGAAATAACCTCCACTAAATCCTACCCACACATAGCAAGGCAGCTAAAACAGTAAATCCTCACCAATCTTTCCAATGATTAACAGGATAAAAATCTCAGAGCAGCATCAATTTTTGATGCATATAAAAAGGAAAAAAGCCAAAGGAAAGTATCTCTGGTGCCCGTCAGATATATGGAAGATAGTCAAATGCTTATTTATATGAACCAGGAGAAAAGAAGAAAAAAACAAAAGAAAAAAACATTCCTAGGAAAAAGTCTGGGTATTTCAAGAATTTGTCAAGAATGACTATGAGTGAACAATAAACACTTTAAAACTATTCTCTTTTAATTTGTATCTTAATTATTCCTTCCAAGGGAGACTACTTTAAGTGGAACTTTCACATTCTTTTCTATCTAGTTCAACACTCTGTTGATGCCTGACAAGCAATGGTGACACTCCACATGAACTAAAAACAAAAACTTAAAGCAGGTTTTTTCTATGGACCTAAAGCAGGTTTCAGGCAGTTAATATACACAACTTTTTGCTGAACTGTCTCAGCTTGAGTCTAACCCATACGACTTCCTCCAATGAAGATGATGGCGTCCTTTTATATCCTTAACCTCTTGCTAGAGCAAGCAACGGGAATCACAGTCCTTCAGTACACATGTATTTCTGCATTGTCCTTGCTATATAAGATAGGTTTTCAATTTAATGTTACCTTTTAAAAAGCTGCTAAAAATCTCTGCTTAATTTCACTAGGCATTTCATGTCCTTTTGTTGTTTAGAGAAAGTTAGCGCAATGGATGATTAAGAATGTATGTTTTTTAGAAGGTTATTACAGAAAACAATTACTTATGTCTACTGACTACACAGTAGAGTCTTCTACAAGTCACTGCAAGAATAAAAATAAATTCTCTAAAATATTGACAAATTCATTTAAACTTTTTTATCACAGTGCAGTAAAACAAAATTCTGCATTGTACCCACTATAGTAATAAACCAACTCATAGTATTAAATAAAAGGTGATGACAATAATCAACACATCAGTGGAAGCACTGGAGCCAGAAAGCCAAGATTCTGGTTTAAACCACCTTTTAGAGATATTTCACAATACATACTGACAAATTGCATACAGCATTCCTACACAAATAGAAAGTAAAATTGAAAAGCAGTGCCTTATTAATGAGAGAGCCAAATAAAATATGCCTTACCTGAGTTATTCCACTGGGAGGGATCTTGTATGACTGCAGCTTCTGCTTCAATAGCTCAGGATCACTGTGGCGGAATGGGCACCCTGACAGTAAAGAACAAGGAAGCTCACAAACAAGGCTGTTTACCCAGGAGTTAGTGCAGTAGAGACTCAAGAGACAAGCTAAGCGGTTCCTAATTGTATAACAGCTTATTAATAAGAAAGTTAATTGCCCATGTGTACAATTGCYYTTTTTTTTTTTTTTTTTTTTTTTWAAATRATWACTCCKMTRYCTGGTTATCWKGGCWCCACAGGSTYAAKAGTTACATAAAACATCCCAACATAAACAGGCCACAATTCTCATTCACTGACAGGAAAAGAGGTTTAGTTAGTTTCTTACTAACAATGGTAGCGCTGGCACATTTAATAGCTGTGAAAAAAACAGGAAAAGACAAATAATGAGAGGCAACTGGTCTTTAAAGCATAGTCCTTTGTAAAAATATTACTTTGTAAATACCTTAGAAAGTTCCACCACTTTAAATAAGAGTGGGGGTTTTTTGTCCCAGAATTAGTTTTGAGACACAACTGAATGAACGACTTAGTTCTAGAATAACAACGGTGAAGCCAGTGCAGGTTCTCCATGTTTAGTCACACAGAGGTAGGAGGTTTTAAAGCACCCTAGCAAACTTCAGAATTTCTGTACGATTACATTTCTATCTCAAAACACCTCTAATTGGTCACTTTTTAAAGCATCTGTACATTTAAAGTCTCCTTGCACTGCATGACACAATGTATATAAAACCAGAAGCTATCAAGTGCTATCTAAAGAGAACAGTGCAAGACCACTGTGGCCTTGAAATTAAATACATAATTTAAGAGACTACAGGAGGCAGTAACTTCTCTGCTGTTTTTAAACTTTTTTTTTTTTTTTTTTCTTAAGGAACTTACCATGATAATCCCCTTGACTTGGTGGATTGGACATGATAATCTTCATGCAGCTGTATGGGGTATAATCAGTTCTTCTTCCTTCCTTCCCATAGCTGTGGCGAATGCTGTAAGCATATCCTTTGTCAAACTAAATAAAAACAAAAGAATAAATTCTTACATATTGTGTCAGTGATCCTATCTGCTTTGCAAATAGAAATATTGGATAACAAAATAAATCTTCCAAACATATTCAAACYGAGAAAAATAAAAATCGAGTTGCTTGCTGCTAGCTTTGATTTTTATATTACATGGACTTGTATATGCGCTTATACGTGTTTTACAGACACATCACAARAGAAGTGTGTAACTGCATTGATTTAAGGTCTTTTCAGCTGCTGTGGTAATCGCTTTAAAGATAAGATGATTTAAAGATCAAAATTTTGAACTCCACGATGTTAGTAAATGGAGAAAACATAGTAATTTAAAATCTTTCATAAATGTCCATAAATTGATTGCTTTATCAGGGCAAAAAATAGAAATACAGATTTCTTTACTCAGGTTCATATTCTTGTTCTCCCAAATTGTAATGCTTCACCTATACTTTGTTTCAGCACTGAAGTTCAGTTCATTAGATTCTAAAATGGAATATACTTCACTTGTACAAAAGAGGAAGATTTTAGCAAATCTATTTTGTCTACTGACAGACTACCAACTCCTCCAATAAAATGAAATCTTCTAAAGTAATATAGATGTAAACAAACATTTATCTTGGCAGCTGAGTACAGCGCTATCAATATATCATTTTAGATAAGTCCTGTGGAGAACATTCAATGACATGAGTTCATGTTATTTTATATGTGGCAATAGGTGACAAAAAATTTATAGCAGAATCAGATAATTTAACATATGGATCCTGTTAAATTGCATTAGCTACTATAAGACATCAAGCAACATTTGTTCAAATACCATGCTTCTAGTTCTAGAAAAAAACAAATAGGATAAAATAATGAAGCAWCATATTTAGAATTACACATCCTCAGTCTCTCCTCTCCTCAAAAAAGCTATGACAACACGTAAAAGAACTGTGCTTTTGCTCAATTCAAAATTTTAGCATTAACCTTATGTAAAGTTCTGTGTCTGAATTAAATATAAACAACTCCCATAAGAATTTATGTTTTCTTCTCAAAAACCACTTTAAAAAAATTTTTTACTCTGATATCTAATATAAGACTATGTAATATACTGAGAAAAATCATTTAAGCATACAACTGGTAACTCTACTACTTCAAGGATACTCTCATTTCTACAGATAAAAGTAGTTCCTTGTTTGGCCTGTGGACTTCCAAATAGTAATTCAGAATATTCATATACCTATGAACTACCTTGACCTGCTAAAACATGTCTAAAATAAAGTAGAAAAATAAGTATATTTTTCTTCATATAAAAGAGTTTAGTGTTTTTGAACAATATAAATAGTTGAAAATCTGTAACATAATATGCAAATACATAATAAATGGGTATAAAAATATACACAATCTTTGAGAATAAAATCCTAAATTGCACCTGATTCTGGAAGGGTAAAAACGAAACTTCTCTATCAAGATGCTGGCCACAATCAAGTCAATGTATCAAAGAGTAATATTCAGCACTCCTTCCAAATAAGGCTTAAGACATCCAAAGCTCTGAACAAACATTGACTAATTAATCCTTACTGTGCATTTGACAAAGTGACTTTACTCTATTTTAAAAGATTTTTAAAAAGCGGGGGCGGGGGGGAGAAAGAGAGAGAGAAAACACATAGCATTGTGTTTTCCAGCATAGCCACGGGCAGGATCCAGCACGTAGGAATATTCCTATCTAGTCAATACTTTTGCCCAGGAGAGAAAAGAACTGGTTGGTTGAATAGTAAATGAACACTATTTTTGCTAGTAACAAAGTTGGGCTTACCAACTCTTCATTAGAAAGAAGAGTAAGACTATATACAGATCTGCTATAGGTGTGTGCACGTACTCGGGAAGGGCCGGGGGAACAGGTACCCTTCCCTTAGCAGGGCAAGCAGCAGCTGCTGGCTGAGTCCTGCTGTGGCTCCTGTGGGAGCTGCAAATGGTATATTTACTCCTGAAAAACAGCAAACATCAAATACAAAGATGTGCGTATTTTAATTCCCAACCTCTGAGTGAACCTGTTAAACTGAAGATGGAGTCTATGATCCTGTAGCCACCTATTCTTCCATACAGAAGGTCTGGAATCTTTCCTCCTTCTTTGCAAAAGATGAATGAAAGCATATTTCATTTGCTTAACAAAGGATATTTGAGCAAGCAGTTAAATTAGATTAAATTAGTTTTCTGTAAGGGAAAAGCAAATCTTGAATGCTTCAGGATGTATTGCTTAGTTTGCCAGAAAATTAACACCCCTCTTTAACAGTTCTGTATACTAAAATCTTGAGCCGTACTTTTCACATCACTTGCCTTAATGCCCACAGAAATTACTTTTACTACCTAACTCATTATTTTATGCTGAGAAGCAGCTCTTGCAGTAAATAGAAACAACAGCTACATAACACAACACGGCCTTGGGACACTTTGGATATTTTCTCATTGCTTTCTTGTAACCATTTGGATCTCAGTTTTCGCAGTGGCAGATGGCAGAGAAGAATAACACAGCTACGTGGTGCTAGTTAGCACACGCGCAGTTACATGCTTCACTAGGAGCTCTCTCATCCTTGTGATTCAGCATTTCTTATCATTGATTAACAAAACAGGATTTTAGCAGGGCTATATCCAACAGGCTGCATGGTCATCCTCAGTGGGAAGAAACCATGAATTGTGGCATTTCATTTCAGAAAACACATCCTGCGAACAGCCCTCTCTGTACGTTGGAGGATGGACTCTGATCAGACTTGCTCTTTCCTAATACCGTTACTCTAGGATATGCACAAAGAAAACTCCCCTCAGGAGCAATCCCTTTTGCCAGCAAAAGCACCAAGGTATAATTAGACTTGTTTGAAATATGCAGAAACAAGAAGGCAGAGGTAGGGAACTGACCCTTCCTATTTATTCTAACGCCCCAAATTTAAGTGGTAGGATTTTCACAGTTCCTTGAACAAAATAAACAAATTATGTACAGCACACATCATGCATGTAGGTGTTTGCAGGGTTATTCTAAATRCTTATAAATTGCTTGGTTTTAAACTATTTCAGAAAAACAGTTTAAAAACCTGTAAAACAAGATACTATTACAGTATACTCTAACTGCAATCTACTATAAGGTCATTATGGCAAAAAACTGTAAAAGGTCAAAACTCGAATTAAGTGATTTGAAAAATCACTTTTTTGGTGATAGCCTTATAAGAACTTTTGAGGGTTTTAYTGAAGCCTGATATGAACTTGCTCAACAATAATGATGCTGCAGGAGTGTGTACATTTCCCTTGTACTCTATGTGACAGTTTCCATTGAGACGAAAGAAAAGAATACMAAGGCAAAAAATGATTCTATTATCATAGAAAAATTGGGTATGCATATACACCCCACCATAGTCTGTGCTGAATATCAATGGAAACTTACTGCCAAAGTTACAATAAAACAGCAATGTTAAAGCAACATCATTATACTGTTGAGTATCTACATGTACTAGATCACCTACCACTGGTAATACCAGAGAGCAGGGATTCTCTGCAACTTTTTAACTGTATGGCCCACATCTCAACTATCTCAGTTATTTTGCCTCTATTTAGCTCTCTGAGCTTTCCAAAATCTGCAAGGCATTTGTAATGTGCTGGGTGATGGGCCATGGCTTTGGTGAGGAAGAAAGGGATCAAGAAATATGTCTTCTTTAAGCAATGAACTGGTTCACACCGAAGCCCAGAAGCTGAGGCAAAGACAACCCTTTAACAACATCTCTATTAAACTTGGTCACTTTGATGTTGGAATGTGCAAATCTTGGGATTAGCAGCAGTGTGAATTTTTGTTTTAAAAGGCTGCAAGTCAACTGTCTGAGATTTAACTTGATCCCTGAAGATACAAAGTTTTTTGAGGACTTCTCTCTCCTCCAGGCATGGCTGTAGGATGCACGCGATGCCTGGTCTGAAGTGCACTGCTGATGCCAAGTGGGTAGTTTTGAGGTTTTATGCATCAGTATTTGTTGTAATGAACCAAGGTGTCCAGTGTATGGTACTGAATGTACTAATGATGATCCTAGGTACCCTGGAACAGGTGACACTGGGGCTTTCTTACACTTCTTCTCCCTATAAGAAACTAAGCTTTTAGCACTGATTAGTGGGACTAAACCAGTAGTCCAAAGCCAGAATCAAGGAGGCTGTGGGACAGTTCACTGGGTATAGGTGAGTGTACTGTAGCAAGGAACTTACATTTTGCTTTTATGTGGTATATTCACATGAGTATCAGGCTAATGCAGATTAATTTGCCTTATAACTGTTAGTTAAGACACACATACTGTATTAGACAGCCTTCACTAGAAGACATACAAGTTATAAATTAAGGTATAAGTAAGGTATAAATAAAAAGGTATAAAAAGAAAGATATATAAGCTACAAATTTGCAACTGGTATAGCCTAATACCAGATTACTATGTTCCAGATAGGAATTTAAGGAAATGTTATTTTCAATAAATGCACACAAGATCTTTGGATATGGAATGCAGATGTACATCAAATGGACCATTTGGCAGGTATATACTCTCCTTTGAAGAAAAACTTTCATCAAAGCAGGGAAGGATGGGTCATGTGTGCCTCATAATTACCAATTTGATACAACTGMATACACTTTCAAAAGAGAACAATAACAAACAACATTCCCAAGGCATTCCAGCCACTGCAGAGTAAGTATCATGTCATCACTGAGAGTTACTTTCGTAATATCACTTGTCATATTTGCAGATTAGTATCTGGAAATAAAATTAGGTCCTCCATAAATTTTTTCATTAATTCTGATATTCAGCATGTGTATTAGGATGGAAAATAATTTACCAACAGGTCTTCCAAGTCCTGTGTGCTCAGGTTCACACTTCCGCAAAACTTTCATGTTTCAGTTTAATTACTTTTGTATACTCCTGTAAGTTTTTATGCATCTATTCCTTACAGTACTGGGAGATTTATTTATTTAAAGTCTAACAACTAAGCAAAATGACTGCAGTAATTTTGTCTAGCTTCTTGGCTGACCACCAGATTAGTTCCAACTCCGCAAAATTCAAAGAAGTAATGGTTTAACACCTTTTTTTGAACAGTCATTGGGTAATTTTCTGCCTAAAATTGTTGAGCCTGTATGGATAACAGCTTCAAATTAATAAATTTATTGCACGAACTTGTGTATCTTCTGAAATAATTGGTTCACTTTTTCATCCATTTCCTAGGCAGTCGCTCAAATCATTACTGTTGACACTGCTTAGTTGGCATATCTTTTTCCAAGAAACTTTTTTTTTTTTTAGGCTCATTCTTAAAATAACCTCAACTTGAGGTTATCTTTTCCAAAGCACAGTTGTCATTTAGGAGCACAAATAAATGCCGCTCCATCTGCCAATGACAAAAAGTTTCAATTTATCCTAAAATCTCAACATGTAGCACGATTTCTATGCTTTAAGGTACAGATCAGAGACATCAGCTAAAATTGAGCTGGAAAATTCTGACAGGCTGTGCAGCAGTCATTACAGACTGATTCAAATCAAGAACAAAAAACCTCTTCCCCTCCTATTTCAGATTTTCCAAACCACATGAGGCAAGAACTGCTTTGCCCTGGAGATGGCTCCGTCTACCACATGGAAATCAGAAAAGTTTTGATCAGTCAAATTCCTTGTATACCCCAGACCACTCACGCAAAAATATGACAATGTAGGCTTTTATTTACATTAGTCTAAGCTTGCCTTAATATAACTTAGCTAAATATACAATTTATGTACACTATTTCTCCACACATTTATATGGGCCAAGACTTTGAACCAGGAAAAGTATAAAATAAACCACAGCAGGCTGTCTTCTGCCTAAAGACACTGCATCAAATTATCAGTACAACACATCTTAAAGCCATCTCCTATAACAACATATTTTTTCTTAGGCATACGCTTGGTCATCTATGAAAGATTTTATTAGCTACTTCAAGACATTGCAATATTTCTTTCTGTATCTAAGTTACCAATACTTTTTTTTTTATTTTGTTGATGTTTCATGTACATTATATTGAAAAAATTCAGATAAAGAAGATGCATTTCAAAACATATGGTGAAAGATATTTCAATTCAGATTTGATTGTCTGAAGCAAACAATGAAGGAGCTGCTTTCAAACAAACTGAAGCCTCTGAACAAGAAACTGGCCCAGGGAAGACTGTTCTTTTGTAGACTGCCACTAAAACAAAGTTTCCATGGGTATACCAGCTTGTGGAGGTCATAAAGGTAAACACTACTTTAAAAACTACTTTAAACAACAACTAAAAGCATGTAAAATTGTGACTTCATTTTAATGCTCACCAGTAAGAGTAGAAAAAAAAAAATACTAAGTGATTTTTATTATAATACTAGATTCATTTCTACTTCTGGTAAACTGAAATGTCTTTGTGATTACAGAATTATACAGCAGTCTTCGTTTAAAGATTATTTCTACAGAACATGGTATGATTCCCTTAGCATAATGTTGTATCTTCTTGGCATAATATCACCTATATATAGCATTTTTCTTGGATAGAAAGATAGATATATCTGAAAGAAATAAATCCTTTCCACATTACACTGCACCAATCTCCTAATTCTTTATGGGATTACAATGCCTAAGTCATTTCACATAGTACTCCACTAATTATACTAGTCATTTTCTCTAGTATCGTTTATATTTCCAAAAATTACAAACTTAGAAAAAGATAAAAATGCTATGTATCTATGAATATCACTGTTTTGATATTCCCAAGAATCATTATTTTTGCTAAATATTTGCTTAACCTACTGCAAAATTTTCAGTGAGCAACACTACCAAAAAAAAGAAAAATCTGAGAGAAAAAACAGCTGTTTTAAGGCAAAAATCAGTTTGTGGGTGACAATTTCACCCATATCAGAATTCCACTAACAAATTAATACACAATCTTATTGAAAATATTGAAAGTGTCGTGCTGGCAGTTCAGAGTGCTACCGAACATAGAGGTGTAAATTCCTTGTCAGTTCAAATGAAACAACTACACAAAGAAATAGTCATGTTTATTAATTATAATCAGGAATTGTAATGAAATCGGAAAATATAGCAAGAAAATAAATATTTTAGATGGTAATTAACACTGAACAGGTGATGAGAACTTCTGTTGCTTTGTTTTTAAATAGAAGAAAATATTAAATCTTAACTTTAAACAAGAATTAAACAGCTGCATTAAAATGGCAATATTTGACAGCACCATAAGAGATACCACGCTTTTCTTAAGTATCTATAAAAATACATTGGTACTTTCCTTCAAATAACAAATGAACACTCAATAAACCCAATTACTGTAAACATGTTTTATTTTCAACAGATTTCTGCAGACCATTCTCTATGGTTTTAAGGAACTCTTAAGAAAAGTCTTTCTAATATCAGAGAACAATCTTGAATCCTTTACTAAATATTTACCCTATAATACACTCATTTAGAAAGTTTAATATGAGATGAAAAAAAAAAAAAATCCAATAATCAATTTCTAAACCAGGGAATCTCATTCAGTTAGGAAAAAACTCCACACCGCACTTCTGGTACTCCATGAATTACAAGCACACCAATGCCTTTCAGATTTTTCTGCTGGTGTTTTTCAATTAGTGTTTCTCACATTTCAATATGCAGAGAAGTTAACTGATGTAACTTGGAAGTGTATCTTTCAGCGGAAGATAAGCACTAAATTAATGGGGTTATTCATTTTATCAGAAGTGGCAGACAGAGAATAAGAGTCCCCAAAACATTCAATGGCAAAGGAGAACACAGAAAGCATTATCACTGAAAGAAATGTAGGAGTGTTAACAGATTGCAAAGTAGACAGAAATTCAGCATGTGGTACAATAAAAAACGACTAAGAAAGTTAAACAGAAGTAGAATAGTAACTAACTGTGTGCATCTATAGGAATAAGATTCAGCTCCCGACATCTAAATCCAGACATCTCCCATTATTGTCAATGGAGGTCAATGCAATCAGAGGAGCCTGGGGAGCAATTCAATTTACCCTAACATAGGCACCTAGAGCCTCATTAAATAAACCACTCTCTAGACACTCTTGACTGTATAGGCTAGATCTCTATTGATCATAATGGCAGCTTAGGATCCCAGTGTAAAGAATATGTATACCAAGGAGAAAAGAAATTAATTCAGTAAACCTGTATCAGAATTGGGAGAAATCCATACTTGTATGTATACCACTGCAGCATGTATTACAGGTTTTCAGAAAAGATGGATGAAGACTGTCCAGGGACCCCTGCAAAGTCCAAAAATTAAATTCCTACTGCTTATCCAAGCTCTATCAATACTTTAAACAAGAGTGCTCTCATATGATGTTCTATAGTTTTATTTGAGCACAGTGAACATGTAATGCATTTACAGTCTCATGTAGCTCATGATCTATTACACTGTAGCATATACTGTAACCTATTCTAACCTAGATCAGCACGTACAATAAAAACCTAAACGTATAGGGAAGAAATAGGAAAGAAAACTGCTATCAGCATGGAGACATGTTGTCACTTTGTGAAGAATCTGGAAATGGATCCAATTGGACTCTGGTTATAARACAAACCAGCAAGAAAATGCAGGACTGGGACACGAGGTTTAGACTGCACGCTGACAGAGGGTTTATTCTCACTAGCCCGACACAACATCTTAAAGCTGTGGATGAGAAGACAAAGGCATTCAGCAGACCAGACTCCAACAGGCCAAAGTGGCAGCCAAATGGACTCCAGAAGAGATTTAGAGGAGAGCCACTACTCTCGGCTCCAGCTCATACCCTAGATATTTGGGATATCTTCTGCTTCATGGAAAATGGTCCAACGTGGATATTAGACAGAAAATTGTTATCATTTAACTCAACAGTCTGGCATGGCAGGCTCCTTCATTCTAGTAACAATAATTTTCCTTATAAGGAAGGAGAAAGAGCATACCAGAAAGCAAAGCTATCCAAGCAGCTAAACTACAAACTGGAACTTTAGCAGGGTATGACAACTCCCAGGTCATTGGGATAGCAGAAGAGAAACTCACAAATGAGAGAAGATCTGAGGAAAAAATGTCTCAGCCATTCCAGGCAATCAAAATCAGCAGAACCTGCCTCATTTTGAACTGGATTCTTGGCATTAAAACAACAGACACACGCATTCAACCAGAAATGAGTCCAAAGGAACAGTGCATATTGATCTGCTCTTGAAGAGCGCTGCTGCTGGCACGGGCTGCAATTCACCCATGYTAGGGTGTTCCCAATTTCAAAGACCTCTACAGGATACTGGAACTAATCCAAGGAAGTCTGGCTCATTAACCAATATTCCAGTCCTACTTAGTACATCTGCCAGAGAGTCAAAAGATCCGAGCAAGTTCACCACAACAGTTGAAGTTCTCTGCCTATGCATCGTTTCCAAAGAGCAACCATCTCCTGACACAGTAGAACACATCATGTGCTTCCTGAATTGTTTATATTTTACAAGCTGGTTGAACTATGCAGCATTCCCTAAATATGCCATCTTTGAAGCAGAGACTGGAAGGTTTTGCACACCTTTTAGACTACTTAAACCACAGAAGTGTTCTTCCCTTTTAAAACCATGTACCTTACATAGGGAGTTCACCTGAGCAAGTGCCCCATCTTGACTGATTAGATATTATTGAATTACTTCATTAATTTATTACTGCATGCCCTTGCAAGCACCCCTGTGGTGTAGCAATATTATTAGGAATCTTTCACAGATTGTTATTCCTCAATCTATACACTGATCAGAATGACATCTGAAGCCAAGTTCAGCATTAGATGACAAAGGCATGTAAGAAGCAAGGTGAGTTAAAAAAACAAAGGCAGGCCTTCTTCACTGATCATGAGATCGAGTGGTAAATTGCTGTTACCATGAGGTTATAACAGTCCACCAGCAAAGCAGTCCTCATTCATTAGAAATCTATGACTGACCCAATCCAGCCTGTAATGAGATACAGTAAAGTCCAAGAGATTCAATTTTACACTGAGCCTCAGATTCACAGAGGAGGCAGCATCACTCAAAGAGATCCAGTGAATTGGGCTGGAGAATATCCCTTCAACCAATCCAAGTGACAAAGTTATCAACATGTGCTACAACTGTGGCAAAAAACTTGCCTTTTACTGAGATATGGTTAAACCTCTTGGACAAGGATCAGTGTCAGAACAGAAGGATAGTAAGTGCCCAATCACGTAATGTCTCAAGATACCAGCAAATCCCCAGTATAAGTGCAGATTAAAAAAAAAAAAAAAAAAAAATTTCTGGATAAACTGATCATTGGGAAAAAATCAAATAATTCTTAAGATAAAACTACAAGGAGGCTGAGTAACGAATACATTTCCTCAGACTGATAAGTATTGCTTATGTCTAGTCTTGAAACATGTAGACTTAACTTTTTTTATGCAGTCAAAAAAGAATGACAAAAACAAGGCATTAAAACACAAAACCGCATACAGAGATTTGATGTTTGTCAACCCTTTTGAACATAAAGTAAACTAGATATTGGAGCTCTCCAAACAGCACAGTTCGGCTCAAGAACACTGGCATTGTCTCTGTAAAAACTCTGCTGTAAAAACAGATTTTTTCGTTATTAACAGTACAATAAAGCACAAAAATCACATTTTAAGATGATGATTAAAGGAAACAGAAGTGCAGAAAAACAGATACTAGCCCTTGCTGTCATAATAAGGAGAACTGCTTACATATAAAGACCCTTTTATATTCTATATTATGCACAGTGCACTGTAATCAAGACATATTTGAACTCCAGACTGCAAGTATTTTTTTTACTTTTGTTAATTCATTATTAATTAAACGATGACTTGACTGCAGGGAAAATGCAAAGAGAAAAATAAAGAAGCTCTACTGCCAGACTGCTCTGAACTGTCTCAGGATAAGTAACATACACCCCATATTTTAGTACCTGCTGTAAGGTTCTAAAAACAGGGAAATAACTCTGGTAAGAAAACACAAGAAAAAGCCCAACTATTGTAATTAATCTAAAAAAACAATCTTTCTTGTTTTTTTAAAAAAAAAATTCTTCAGATTTTCACTGGTATTGCCCCAGTTCTCATGCCCCAAACCCAACTCCATTAAGTAGATGAATTAGAAAAAGAAAAAAAATTGGAATTTAAACAACGAAACATGGAATCAGAATCATAGAATTGTTTAGGTTGGAAAAGACCTCTAAGATCATCAAGTCCAACCATTAACCTAGCACTGCCAAGTCCACCACTAAACCATGTCCCCAAGTGCCACATCTACATGTCTTTGAAATACCTCCAGGAATGGTGACTCAACCACTTCCCTGGGCAGCCTCTTCCAATGCTCGACAACCCTTTTGGTGAAGAAATTTTTCCTAATGTCCAATCTAAACCTCCCCTGGCACAACTTGAGGCCATTTCCTCTCATCCTATCGCTTGTTACTTAGGAGAAAAGACCAACACCCACCTCGCTACAACCTCCTTTCAGGTAGCTGTAGAGCGCGATAAGGTCTCCAGAGCCTCCTTTTCTGCAGGCTAAACAACCCCAGTTCCCTCAGCCACTCCTCGTAAGACTTGTTCTCCAGACCCTTCACCAGCTTCATTGCCCTTCTTTGGACACGCTCCAGCACCTCAATGTCCTTCTTGTAGTGAGGGGCCCAAAACGGAACACAGTATTCAAGGTGCGGCCTCACCAGTGCCAAGTACAGGGGCACGATCACTTCCCTAGTCTTGCTGGCCACGCTATTTCTGAGACAAGCCAGGATGCTATTGGCCTTCTTTCTTGGCCACCTGGGCATGCCGCTGGCTCATATTCAGCCGGCTGTTGACCAAAACCCCCAGGTCCTTTTCCGCCAGGCAGCTTTCCAGCCACTCTTCCCCAAGCCTGTAACGTTGCATGGGGTTGTTGTGGCCCAAGTGCAGGACCCTTGGCCTTGTTGAATCTCATGCAATTGGCCTCAGCCCATCAATCCAGCCTGTCCAGATCCCTCTGTAGAGCCTTCCTACCCTCAAGCAGATCAACACTCCTGCCCAGCTTGGTGTCGTCTGCAAACTTACTGAGGGTGCGCTCAATCCCCTCGTCTGGATCATTGATAAAGATATTACAATAGAGACCACTAGCTTCTGCTCCCCCATGTACAGCAGAGGGGAGGGGGTGGGAAGGTATTTGAGGGACATTTTGTTTTTCTCCTTGTGTGAGTGGACTTAAGAAGGGACATAGGCAACAGGAAAAGCTCAGAACATACCACATTATGCAGAATTCAGTTTCACAGCTAAACAGCATTGTACGTTTCAATATAAAATCAGAACCTAACCTTCTTTCAAGGAGTAGTAACCTCTATAATGTTGAAATGCTTAAGCTCTATCATAGTAATTTAACTTTCCTAAATCAATATATTAAATTTCTGAAACATAAATTGTGCATAGCACAAATAATGTATAAAAGAGCTGTCCTGTCTTTATTCATGAGATTCAATAGATTTCAAAGACATGCGGCAAAATGTTAAATCAATTCTGAAAGTCAAAATACATTTTTATTTACATTGTGCCTATGTGGTATATCAGCATTACTGCTGTCTCAGAACTTGGGCTAAATAGCCAAAGAGCTTAAATACATTACTGGTGGTGTGTGTGGCAACGTACAGCAGGTATTTTTCAGCAGATGGCTATAAAGAGAGAGCTGTACTGCTAAGAAGGTATTCGACAGAGCCTGCTAAAGACCGTATTTAGCAACACTCAGATACTTCACAATTGCTGAACTTAGAAACTTGGCAACCAGATAGACAAATCCATCTATTACTTTTCTTAAAATGTCATGGACTTACTTACTTGCTGCCGCTGTGATGGCTAATAAAACAGAAACCTCTTCTGACAAGTACACAGTCTTTCTACAGAGATAATAAAGTGCAAGTCTGACAAGTGGTTCAAGACTACAAAAGGAATCTTAAAAAACTAAAGGTCTGGCTTTAACATCCATTTTTATACATCCAATTCTAAAAAGATACTACAGTATGGAAAGAAAACGTGTGTTGCTGGGAATAAAACAAGTCATAAGAGACCAGATTCTGATCTAAATTAGTTTTAGTACAGGAAGGATATTTATTGCTTTCATTCTTGTCAGTGCAAGAACCTTATCACCAACCTGCTCATACGCTAGATTACTAAATACAGATTTCAGTGCCTAATATGTAACAACTATGAAAATTGATCCTATTTCTTTTTAYGGTAGCTGGTACAATTAAAAAACATCACTAAAATTATGCCAGCACTGTAATTGATGTCCTGGAAGAGAGATTATGTAGCTAGAGCTCTTCTCTGTCCCTAAGAAATGCCATAGGCTGAAAGACCGTCCAAAATTTTCCCATATAACGTAAGTCAGATGATGAAAACTGGAGATCAAAAGTAAGGGCAGATACATTTTTAACAGGTTAAAAAAAAGGCTGAACAAATTAAAGTACTTCAAAGCAAATAATCATAGCAAAATGCCACCATAACTTTGGCTTCACAACAGAGACTGGAGAATTCCAGTTTTAAAATAACATAATTGAGAAATCTGGTAGCAACTGCAAAAGGGATTGTGTTTGGAGTGAAAGAGCACACATTTTTACCATGGCACTTAGTACTGTGATTCCTAGAATATTTATGTGCCCACACAATAACCTCCAAGTATATCATAGTCTAAAATTATTTTATGTTTTCTAGTACATCATCGTCAGTTGTGGTCTATTTGAATAACACCCATGAAACAAAAACATGGTGAAAAATAATGTTTTTATACCAGCTCCATTTGCTTTAAGATTTCAAATCTATTACGCAAAAATGAACCTTTTTTTTAATTCTAAGGGTTTTTTAAAAACAAAGTCTCTGTAACAAAAATACTGTCTTATGAAAAAAAAGTTAAAATATAAAATGACAAATAGTGAAACAGATTCTTGTCAATATTCAGTAAGCTTACATAACTGTATGATACAATGATATGCTGGTTAGTAATTTAAGGCCTGAGAAAATAAAGTTTCAGAGGGAAATACAGAGAAGCATGACTGAGTTTAATATGCATCAACATTAGCTACAGGATGTAATTAAAACTACATCACTCTCTTACATCTACATAATTATGTCCCAAAGACACTTTCATTTAGTAACCTTAACTTTACTGATAAACTAGTAAGGGCCTCAGGTTTAAAAGGTCAGGCAATATTGTTTTTAAGTAAAATACAACCTTACAAGTAAAGGGGTAAAAAAGTAAGGTTTTGGTTTGGTTTTATTCCTTCTAMTGCTCAGAACTCCAGATGTCAGGCAAAACAAAATTCTAACACACGCTGAAAGAAGACAGTACCAAGTGAAGTTGCAGATTATTCCCCCGCCAAAAGGTACAGGAAATTGATGCAGCATCTACCACTGCAGGGGGGAAAAAGTGAACATGGCTAATTTTGGAAATGCCAATAACTCCATTAATTGATACTAAAAAGCATGATTAATTCTGGGGGGGGTGGGGGATGGGGGCATACCTTTACCAGTGAATATTCTACCTGTAAATTTAAATACCACCCAAGTTAACTAGTTGAATTCAATAGCACAACATTATGCACCGCTTACCATGTATTACTATTCTTACTCAAATTTTTTAAACTTCTGAATACAGTTAAATCATGTACAGGCTATATATACATATATACATATACACACACTATATATATATCCCTTTATTTATATATTTATATAAAGTTGCAAGTTAACAGTACCTTTTCAGTGATGATTACATACATTGCATATGGGCAGAAATGGTGAAAAACTGATTACTTTCATCTTATTTTGCTGAAGTAAGTGGTAGGACATTTTTACCATCTATCAAAGAACATCTAATCTTATATTCACATCTGATTTCTCATCATCTGACTTCTTATATGTCAACTGGAGCTATGATGTGCTTCATTTACTTGCCTAACTTGGAAAAAAAAAAGTAAAACAGACTATGAGAGAAAGAGCCACAGAACACATATCTATATTCTTCGTTTAATAAAGAGGTCAGAGCAGCAATACCTACAAACTTGCACACATTTGTGTGAGTATTGTGAACAATGTAGATGTTACTGGTAAATCCCTTTGCAGCAAAGTCAGGATTTCCTATTTACACGAAATTAGAAATAGTATCAACTGCTTTGCAAAACTTGTATTATTTATCATATTATGCAGTAACGTCCATAAATACAACATGGCACGTTATTTTAATGAGAGCAATTCCATCCTACTATTTAACCGTAAGTCCTAAGAAAAATCACCATCTGATGCAAACAACTTTGAACTATTTTGATTTGATCTCATGATGCTTAATTAAACAGGAAGCAAACAGATACCTCTAGCTCTAACTAGATGAGCCAATTTTCTGCAGTGTTTCCACAATGGTTGTGTTCACAACACTAAACAGAAGTAACATTGACAGCGCTGATAGTGACTTCCCTTTAGCCATGGGCCAGGTTTATATGTTTACAGGCATTGCTAATATTCTCTACATTTGATACAGTCAGTGAGGAATCTTATCCCAGCTCCTTCCTATGACTTAGCAGAATTTAACAGGCCTCTGCAAGAAGTTATTCACGTTTGATCATACTTCTTAGAATACAATCAAATGCAACCCCTGTAAGCATGCTTTCTCAGTCCTCTCACTTCCAGAATCCATTACAGATCTCTTTCCTACTGCTTTGGTCAATAGGTATACAAAACAAATTGAAGAAATCAAACCACGCAGACCAGTATGTCGGTAATATGCCAACAGTACTTAGCTGAGTGTTTCAAAATTCTGAAGTGCTCCACAAGGGAAGGGAACAGAATGCTAGCAAGCATAAATGAATGCACGCAGGACACAAAGGACAAATTCCCACCTATAAAAGACAACTTTAAATAAAAATGATAATATATGAAAGCAAGAATCTTGCACAGACTTAACATACTTACTGTGATACACTTATTGCCAAAAATAACCCAATTTTAATGGCAATTGAAACCTATTTCCATTCAGCTAAAGAAGGATATTATGATTCCTTGGACTAAACTCCATGGCCAGATCACAGAGGTTTTGCAAGAAATTCCTAGTTTTCAGGCTCAGCTCTAACCGTTCATATGGAACCAAATGGGGAAGAATAATAGCTGTCTACAACGTACAAGTCCTCAGGATTTTCAGTTATTTGAGTCCAACTCCCCACTGCTTCTTATTAGCAAATTACTATAGCCAAAGGAAAGAAAACAAAACCTTTTTCCAGCTACAACCAACAATAAAGCTGTACTAATTCAGCTTGATTCACATGCAACAACAGCAATCCATGCATTTATGGCTTCAAGTCATGCTTTTAATTCTCAAGCCTAGTTGTATAATTTTGACTATAAAACAAATTCACTCAAAACACCTCTTCTGCATATTGTTTATTAAATTATAAAACGAACTCCAGACTATCCTCTTCAGCCGAGATCATGCCAGATAATCAAACTCAGCAGCCATCTCTCTTCACATAAATATCACCTCCAACAACAGTTATGTCCCATTTGAACAATGCACCTGTTAACCTCCAGGCTTCAATTAATATGCAAAAAAAACATTAAGGAAGCTATATGAAAGGAGTAGATCTCCTGATGATTGATTCACTGCCATAAAGCTGATTTCTGGAAACTAACATGACTATGGAGTTCAGACTATGGACATCTTTAACTTGGTGTTCAGTATATCACTGTGGCAAAGGCTGTTCAGCTCCTAACAACCAGCATCTTGGTTGAGTCACTTCACAGTTTTGCACAAATACTCTGATTTCATAGACCTGGATGTTCACAGGAATGCCACAAAGGACTATACTAAACAAACAAACAAACAAACGAACAAAAACCAACAAACAAAAACCCAAACCAAAACCACACAAAAGAACTTGGGAATAGTGAAATCTGAAAGTCCTTTTCTTTAGCCTCTGGGGTTGAAGTTCCATTTAAATATTAATTTTTACTTCAAGCCTACATGCCTAGCATGCACCTGGACCACCTACTGTCTTGAAACTCCCATAACAATTGCACATTACTGGATTTTTCTTCAAACTTGCATTTAAAGAAAAGGTTTAAGATAAATTCAACTGTAAGTTTGGGAATCAAAATGAGTCATGTAAATGAAAATGCATTTTCACGTTTCTTCTGACAATTAAATCACTTTTAGCCTGCTATTAAAGCAATTTCAAGAGCTAACTTTGTAGAATGCAAAAAACATTTGGAAACATATCATAAAAGTATTTTGACATTCTTTATGCTCAGTTATAATAGGTAACCATAGCCATTCAACATATAATAACGTTATGAATAAAGTGTCATTTTGCCAATACAGAATAAAAATTATTCACTCAGAATCTTTAAAATTGACTTGTTCTATCTCACTACAACTAGAGTATGAAATGATAATTTCCAAATAATGAAAGAGAAATATAGACAGTAAGTGGTTCTACTGAAGCTAATTTTTACAGTCACTGGTGGAAGGAAAAAAAATTCTGTTTCATTTTATGATAAGTTTAACACAAAATTACAATTTAATCAAGAACTTGACTATCTAGTCCCCTGACAACCAATGAAAGCAAGGGCAATATGCTTAACTATATTAATGCCTTGTTAACGATGACATACTCTTCCTCTTCGACAGATTTCAGGGGGATAAGATTTTACAGGTAATATATGCTGCACTTTTATTACATTTTTTTATATCCTAGAAGAGAGCAAACATTTTCTTAAAGTTCTATAGTAGCCTTTATACATCTCAGGAGAATTCAAGCCTAGCCATTGTCCTGGTTTCGTCTGGGATGGAGTTAATTTTCTTCCTAGTAGCTGGTATAGTGCTGTGTTTTGGATTTAGTATGAGAATAATGTTGATAGCAACAACTAAAACATCAGTGTGTTAAGTAGCGCTTACCCTAGTCAAGGACTTTTCAGCTTCCCATGCTCTGCCAGGTGCACAAGAAGCTGGGAAGGAGCATAGCCAGGACAACTGAAACTGGCAGGACACACTGAAACCAGGACACCCAAACTGACCAACGGGGTATTCCGTACCATATGACGTCATGCTCAGTATATAAGCTGGGGGGAGTTGGCCAGGGGGCAGCAATTGCGGCTCAGGGACTGGCTGGGCATCAGTCGGCGGGTGGTGAGCAATTGCATCGTGCATCACTTGCTTTGTATATTCTTTTATCATTATTATTATTATTACTACTATTTTACTTTATTTCAATTATTAAACTGTTCTTATCTCAACCCACAAGTTTTCTTACTTTTACTCTCCCAATTCTCTCCCCCATCTCACCGGAGGTGGGGGGAGTGAGCAAGTGGCTGTGTAGTGTTTAGTTGCTGGCCAGGGTTAAACCACGACACCATCTATTTGCATTACAGTACTACTGATGTACAATTAAAAAAAGATGAGATTTTAATATGTACAGAGGAATTTCAATTATATTTATATCTTTATCTCTTAGATGTCAAACATTGTGGCTCGCTGTTCATGACACTCTCAGCTGCAGATTTGTAAAGTTTAAATAATTCAAGTATAAAAGTAGCAAATGACATTCAATTAGGGAATTAAAAATGTGACAGAATAAAGATCCTTTTCTGATTTATGAATCAAAATATGTTCCCAAAATAGTAGGCACCATTACCCAACATAAAGGGGGCAAGTAAAAAAAGAATCTAGCTGCAAAATCAACCCCCAAATCTCAAACAAATGAGAAAGTAAAATAYCAAAACCAAATGTAACCAACTGACTGATAAAGAAAATATTCCTGGGAATTTAAGGAGGTGGAGGTTGTTTTAAAGAACCACCACATCATCCATGCATTATAAATTGCACTGGGGATAGTTGTGTGTGCTTAAAAGCACTGCCCTGCAGATTATTAAGGGCCTATTTCTATTTTCATTGAAATACACTGGGTTTTTTTATAATACAATTGTATAGACCTACAAAGCGTTATAGCATAAGCACTTCTAATTTATATATTTGTATACATTATATTTGTTTATTCCTTATGATCTTGTCTCCCTCTAGTGGCTGACCCTCACAAAAATGTACTGCTACCTGTATTCAGACCTGTATGCAGAATCACGGGATAATTCAGGCTGGAAAGGACCTCAGGAGGTCTCTAGTCCAAGCTGCCCCTCATGGAATTTCTGGTTGGCTCTGGTAAAAGCATTGACCACCAGCTGTTTGCAATCAAGGTAAAGCCTCGCTCCTGCATCCAGATTCAAGGACCTCCTAAGATCATCTGGAAAAGAAGGGGAAGAGCCAGGAAAATCAAATCACTGGAACTATCTCACTGGGATGTATCTTCATCCCAAAGTTTCATCACTTCTTAACAGAGTAGGAGATGTATTCCTTTGCATGTTGATGCAGTATATGGCTGGCAAGTTGCCTGTCCTCAGTTTCATACATGATCATCATGTGTGGAAGAAACATCTAGAATATATTAATAATCAACTGAAGCTCAAAAGCTTCATTGTGAAAGGTTTGCTTCTTTACCAATCACAGACTCTGAGCAAGCTTTCCTCTTCCTTCTTCCAGGTAAATGTCTGTCATGAGGACCTTCACTAGTGGGAAGCGATGAAGAGTCATACCTCAGACAGGAACCTCTGACAACTGGAAAACAACCTGCTCATTGCCACTTGTAAAAACAACAAGCCATATGAAACTGCAGTAAGATGATCTGGAAAATTAAGTCAGGAAGAATAAGAGGCTTCACCAGCCTAATGCCACCACATCCCCCAGGAAAGAGTCCTAGAACACAGGGGCTAAAGAGCCATGTCTCATTCTCAGTAAGAAGTCACAAGGACAAGAAAGCTGTTCTGTCATCAGGATAATTTTGTAAATATAGGAACACTTAAGTTTTGGTGATTTATTAAAAAAAAAAACAAAAAACAACCCAAAAACCAAAAACCAAAAACCAAACCAAAACAAACAAAAAACCAAACCAAAACAAACTCTTGCACAATTATCAGATGCATTTCCGTAGCATATGAAACAATAATAAAAATCAGTGCAATATCAGATTGCAATATCAAAGGAATTACTTTTCAACACAGAAGTGCACAACTAGCAACTGTCTCTTCTGTAAAAAGTGGTAAATAATCAGAGTTCTAGAAGAGAGCATTTCGTACCACTGTGCACCAAATACTGCTAAGAAAAAGAATATATATCACAAGTATATATGTAGCAAAGGAAAGCAGAAAGTGATGGGTTGCCTCAAAGTCATCCATCTGTATCAAAACCTTGATTCCAGGCTATTAGCTAAAGAAGTAACTGAATAACGCCTTAAAGAAATTGATCCAGCTTTCACTCTTTCCTTTGTTCTAAACACCGCATCGTCTTTCAATTCTCCGATTTCATATTCACAGACTAATCGTACAAATAGATCTGAAAACAGTAACAGCCAAGTAACAATCACCACGATAAGAGAATTTTATTTTCAACTATCAGAGCATTTTTACAACTGTACTTTAATTATTTAATTTGTCTTGATTCATCTTATTACTTTCTTGTTTCAAGTATTCTAAAAGCAAACTGGAGTTACCCCCCTCTTTTTTTGGGGCAGGGGGGAGTTATTTTTTAAGCAACAAGAACAGGTTGTCAAAGAATCTACGGTAATTCGTAACTGTTTAGAGTAAGATTACATTTTATAGAAAAAACAAACCAGCCTTAAAATAACACTGAGGTTATGAAGCCAACTGGCATAACCATTCAGTCAGAAATAACACATCTACCACCATTTGACAGTTGATCCTATCATCTGAACAACAATAATTTACCATTTAGGCACTCAGCCTAGCAATTTGCAGAATAATTTTAATTACAGTGCTTAAAGAAAAAAATGTTTTATTTTGCGCTCTGCATTTGTCTCTGTTGTGAACATGCCAGTACATGATCATTCCCCCCGCCAACAGAGCATCTCTACCAGTTTCAGTGCTTTCTTTGTTGGCACTACTTGACTTTTTTTCCCCCACTGAATACATGGTTTCACACTTCATTTCCAATATACAGATTCCTCTCTAAAGGTAAAATATTGTTTCTTAAAAACTTTTCTACAGTGTTTTTATCAATGAGCTCTGGGGTATGTCCACATCAGTGATTCAGAGCACAGGAGTAGTTCTTTTTGGTGCAAATTTTCCTTGTGCCTATGCTTAGCCTGGTGGTAGGCACTCCAGTGCGCCGCTGATGTGTTCAAGGTAACTTCCTTCCTCCTGAAGACTGAAGTTGTGTGCCAAGAATTCTTAGGATTGAGAACTAGCGTAAATGTTGCAGCCATTAAAGACGAATATGAATTTTGAAACCATAACCATTTGCAGCAAATTGAACACTCCCTCTTTGCAATACACCAGTAAGTAACAAATAATTAACTTTAGTCTTTAGCAAGTATCATGCATGTATCTTCACAATGCTCTGGTAAGACAAAACAGTATAATTATCTCCACTCTACAGGAAAGGAACAATGGCATGAGTGTCAGAAAACAAAAATGTCAAAAGAAGAAAGCACCAATAAGAATTGTATTAATCTTCATTTTTTCAGGACATTAAACATTGTATGACATTTTCCTGTGAAAAACCACAGGCCACTGACTTCAGGTACAGGTGTGAAAAATCAGCTTTTTTTTTACCCCAGTCTGAAGTTGGTTATCTAGAACTTGAGAAGAAAAATGAAAATTACATGGAAATAGCAGCGTGCTTGTGAAAAATGCAGTAACTACAACCCCTTGCTTCATTCACAATATGCTTTCTAACTTTCGAAGCTAAACACAGGATCATAAAACTTCATTTATTTCTAGAGCCTATCAGGAGAGATGCTATAGTAGAAAGTCATAACCCTGTGATTGAAAACAGGGTCCAAGGTGCATACATGTCTTCATACATGAGCATACACCTAGAGTCAAAGCACAAGTAGGTGGAATTGGACCTCTTCACACAATATTTTTTTAAAACAGAAATAATAAATGTATATATTTACATTATTGTTGTTTCTGATAGCTTGTTTTTATTCTTTCAATTTCCTTTAAGCACAGGAAATTGCAACTGAAAAGTCTGTATTTTCCTGAATTCAACTAGTAATTAATTGGCATTCAGCTGCAAAATTTAACTTATGACCTCTCTTCAAATCCTTTCTTGAAACCTTTGTAAGGGAATGCACTTTGGATTTCTTTTTTAACAAAATACATATCTCCTCTTAAATCATATCCCGTTTAAGGAGCTACATTTACAGAGGTTTAGGTACTCATTCAAATCATACCTTCAAATCCCTTTCCCCTTCCCAAAAAATCTGTAGACCAGTTGATCTATCTTCCAGGACTTGAAAGAGCCATACGTACCATAATTCATTGTAGCCAGCATTACTTTTTGCCTATCTTGTATAAATAGCCATGTCCCAGAGAACCTAAGCTAACAAAAGGTTGCCTACCAAACACTCCAAAATACTTCATACTACTCTGGAAAGCTGAAATCTCACAATATTAAATGCAAAGTATCACAGTCCAAACAAAACTGACATAAGGTCTGAAACATCTGCTCTAACACATACCACAAGCCAGGCAGAGACAGATGAGAGAGCAAGCCTGCTTGATTCTACCTTGGCTGTTCAAGGTAAGGAGCAGGTCGCAAACCTCCAAAAATTAGCATACATTTTTCATGCCCTCAAAGAGACAGCACATGTATGTTACGCTTTCCTCACTCACGATACTCTCAAAAATATAGCAAGGGTTAGGYCAATGACTAATATGACAATAATACTGCCCATTGCACTGAACAGCATTTTCTCACCTCACACACACAGCTGTCCAATTAATTTTTTTTTTAATTAACCAACAAAAAAGGCCAACCTTGCCTTTCAGATAGTACCGTTTGTGGTCATTTACCTGCTTGGTGAATTAATTTAGTCACATAGTACCTGGATTTCATAAAGGACATTGGTTTCGTAGTGATTTAGTGGTAAAGTAAGATTTTTCTAGTCCTCATCTATAAAAAGCCTCTTTGTGGCTTGCCTTTTTTCCCCATGCTTCAGGAGAATGATCAACAAAATGAATAAAATCATAAGCAAAGAGAGAAAAAAAAAACACCTTTAAAAGACATTACTGTGCCTGTTGCCCAATTAYCTACTTTAACATGCATCTATTCAAATATGTAGCACAATGTACACATTAACTATATCCTCACATTCACATGTTTAGATATTTTTCATTTGTTGAATTACCTTGTCTGCATCCACTTTTCCTCTGATAAATTCTTTCTTCCAAAATTCCAGTGCTTGTTCCAGAGTCAAGCCGATGCCTTTTAAGAACAGTCCATATTGCATACGACCTCCGTGACGGAGATGATGATTATCACGTAAGGCTTTGTGCAACTGGCGCATGCAAAGAGGGAATGATTTCACAGAAAGCTGTYAAGAGAAAAATTTGTGTTTAAGGCATACTGATCATTTAATTTGTAGGATATATGCTTACTGTGATTATTAATTAGCTCCACTTGAAAATGCCAATGGCTGGAAGAAAAGATATGCATGTGCAGAGCACCTTGGGACTGATGATAACACAAGTGTGTCCGTAAACCATCAAATCCAATAACCATCTCAAAAACAAAATCCAAAGGACAGAGTAATACAGGTGGTACTATCAGACTGTCTTCAGCTACAAAGTAACACAGGTTTAATTGCTGTCAGGAAAAATATATCCACAGTTCCATTACAATGTTTCTTCCTTCTTCCTTATTTTAGCTTCTGGAATGGCAAGGTGACCTTTGTTAGAGTTTTTGAGGGTTGGGGGAGGGGATGGGGTTTTTTTAAACATCTTTGAAAAACTACAAGCAGGAGTAAAATCCATTGCAACTGATCTGCAGGTTTTTCCCCTGAAGAATACTATTTCTTATAAAGCAAGATCTCAGAGATAAAAAATGTAACATTCAAGTTTACTTGGGCTTTGCATTTTTATTTTTAACATCTGAGTCATGCCATGGAATTCACTACCAAAGGAACACTGTCATGGTTAAGATGGACACTGAAAACACACAGGATTTCTAAAGTTCAGATAAAGGAGTTGTAATGTGTTTTTAATTGTCTCTGCACCATTGATGTGGTTTTACAATCCATTTTATTTACTTCCTTGTTTTGAAAAACCCTTCTGTAAGTCGAAAGTCCAAAAAAGAGCATTGAGAAGACGAATATTGCAATGCAATAACCATAAACTAAACATCATGGGTTGCAAAATTATTAAATAAGAAAGTTTTGTTAAATTCTGTTTATAATTATGTTAGGTATTTGTGAAAGTACACAAAATTAAGCACCAAATTAAGCAATCCATTATAGCTCCAGTCTAAATCCTGATTAGAYGCATTTTCCGTTAATTCTGCTCCATTTAAACTTTATCACAATTTCATTCAAGTAGTTCTCAAGAGTTACAAAGCAAATATGAATCAAAAAAAGATAACGGCTTTATATGTTGTCTGTACATAGAGTACTTGAATTTAAAAAGTTACGTATCAACATACAATATAACTCAATAAACACAGAGGACTTACAGTATCGATCTGTTCTAGAGAAATTTTTCCAGTGTTCTTTTGCACGCTGTAATCTGGGCCAACATAAGAGTGGCTAAAAACAAAGCAAACAGTATAGCATCATTTAAAACTGTTCAAAAAAAAATATTTTTTTAAGTTTACAAATTTAGAAAGAAATTATTTTACCAATTAAGGGATGCAAATATTTTATATCAGGCAAAACCAAGAAAACAGTATTTGACAGTTATGTAAGTAATTAAGATTTATAAAACCAACATTAGAGTCAACATGGTAAAGAAACCCTCCCTCCCTTTATCTGAAAGGAGTGGTGAGGGGTCATTCAGAATTCAGATCACAGGATCACACTGCTGTTGAGGTTGAGTGAGACCTCTGAAGAACATCTAGTCCAACCCCTGCTCAAAACAGAGTTAACTACAGTAGGTTGCTTAGCATCTCATCAAGYTGGGTTTTGAGCATCTGCAAGGACAGAGACTCCATAACCTTCTGAGCAACCTGTTCCAGTGTTTGACCACCCTGGCAGTAAAAAAGTGTTTTCTTATGTTTAAGTGGAATTTCCTGTATATCAGTTTGTGCCCATTGCCTCCTGGCCTTTCACTGGATACCACTGAGAAGAGTCTCRCTCTGTCTTCTTTACTCCCCCTTATCAGATACCTATTTATACACGCTGATAAGATTCACACACGCACCCTGCTGAAAAGTTCAGCCTGGAGGAGATAAAATCTCAGCTCTCTCAGCCTCTCCTTATACTGGGGAGCCCAGGATTGGACACAGCCCTCCAGATGTGGCCTCACCAGTGCTGAGTAGAGGGGAAGGATCACCTCCCTCAACCTGCTGGGAATGCTCTTCCTAATGCTGCCCAAGAGACTTAGCTTTCTTTGCTTCAAGAGTACACTGGTGGCTCATAGTCAGCTTGTGCTGACCCCAAGGACCCCAAGGTCCTCTTCTGCAACCCTGTTTCACAGCTGTTCAGCCCTCAGCCTATACTGGTACATGAGGTTATTCCTCCCCAGATGCAGAGCTTGGTGTTTCCCTTTGTTGAATTTCATAGGGTTCCTGTCAGCCCATTTCTCCAGCCCGTCCAAGTCCATCTGAAAGGCAGCACACCCATGTGGTGTAAACCATTTCTCCCAGTTTTGTATCATCTGAGACTTGCTGAGTGCGCACTCTGTCCCATCACCTAGGACATTAAAGAAGAAGCTAAACAATATAGGACCCAGTATCAATCCCTGAGGTACTCCACTAGTGATTGGCCTCCAGCTGGTCTTAACGCCTCTGATCACAAACCTCTGAGCACAGCACTTCAGCCAGTTTTCAGTCCACCTCACTGTCCATTTACCTAGCCCATACTTCCTCAGTTGTTGATGAGGATGTTACAAGAGACAGTGTCAAAAACCTTGCTAAAAGTCAAGATAAACAAGATCCACTGCTTCCCCCTCCCCTTCCATGATAAAATGACCAGCTATGAGGTTAGTCAAGCATAATTTCCCATTCACAAATCCATGCTGACCACTCATGATCACCTTCTTGTCCTTCGTATGTCTGGAACTGAGATGAGGCTGACCAGCCTATAGTTCCATGGATCCTTCTCCTTACTCTTTGTGAAGGCAGGGTTCACTTTTGCTTTCTTCCAGTAATCAAGAACCTCTTCTACTTTGCTACTTGTGTAGCATTTTAAAAACCACAAACAAACAAAAAAACCTTATGTATCACCATGAACATTTACTGTGGGGGAAAAGTAAAAACTCAAAAATTACTTAAGTGTACCAATAAAAAGCTGGGAAAGCTTTTACTGCAGTACTGACATACAAACACATGTTAACTCCTGACAGTAGCTGTCTAGCCAAAATAGCACAGGACTTTGCATGTGCTGCCTCATCTTTCATTCATACTGCAATGAAGCTACTTCTGATACCTGAGGTAACCCTACACTACAGCAGAGACAGTCACGTAGACATTGTCACCAAAGTAATTTCAAATCAAACACAAGCATCTAATGGCCAGCTTTTACTTTTAAATATATAGACTTCTTGAATGAGGATATATGCAGGGCTGCAGAATAGGCAAAGAGAAATGCTTACAGCAGAACCCAACCGAACTCAAGAGTTGACAGTACAGCAGGCAATAAAGCAAACAGGGGCTTTGGATACAGCACATTGGTCCAAAAATCAGGTTGCAAAGTCTGGGTAAGAACAAATTTCTTTGTGCAAGAGGGATTTTGCAACTAACTTACAAAGATCATTTCTTAAATATTTTGAAGGAATATAGAGGTTAACTCCAGAAAAAAGAAATTTAGCTAAATGATGATACTAGGTGCTACAGATTATTTTGTGACATTTCAATACTGTAAAGTGTGAAAAGCATATAGGCTAAGAGTTGATTTTACTACAGTACAAATAGTTTGTTTAATTATACATGCATTCATTTSTTCTTTAGTCTTATTTCTGGCACACACTGGAGCACTAGGCAAGCTTACTGTACTTAATAGATTTTTTTCATTACACAACGATGGATAAATAATTAAAAGTATTTGAGCTGTGTATGTCTATTACTACTGATTCTACTAAAGAAGTATCTAAATTTCTTTGTAGAACCAGATCTACATCAGTCTAGTTAGGCAAACTACAAACAAAACAAAAATCACAGTCCCAAAAATATTACAAGAAGCATAGAAGAACAGAAAACAGCTGTTGCTTAGGCAACTTCTTTTTTTTTTTTTTGTAAAACAACAGATTAGGAAAATGTCCAGGCAGTTATCACATGCCAAGATGAATGCTGATAACTTCTTAAGCTGCTCTACCATAATCACTTTAGATCATCTGCTTGTATACTATAGGATTTATTAGAACCATTCCAATACTGAAAAAAATTGCCAGGCTAAAGAAAACCACTTCTTCCTAGCATCCGTAGAAAGGATTGGCCTGGGAAGAGGAGGTCCAAAGAGAAGACACAAAAGTTTTCCTATACAATAAGTGAAAAGAATAAGACTTCAGAAGTTACTGCTAAAAAGAGGACATACTCTCTGAATCTTGCTGACCATTACGTCTGGACTTGGTAGAAAACTCTACTGCAAGGACAGAAAACTCAACGCCGGGGAGGGGGAAGGGGGAGAAGAAGAAATTCTACTTTTCAGACTCTGAAAAGTTCAAATATTCTCAGCATGGTAAGCAAACAGGAAAAGTTTTTCATAAATGTTTCCTTATTTTTACATTAAAAAGTATCATATGACCTTTGCAAGGTCAAAGTTTCTTGATACCTGACAACACTCACCAAAGAGCTGAACCCTACAAACTGCCTTCAAAGGTGGTACTCTGAAAAAGAGTATGCTTTATCCATCCAGAACATGTCGTAGATTGGAGCTGGGCATAAAGAGGCCAGCACTAGTCATGTGGCCTTTGGCAGCTAAGCTGTTGGATTCCTGTCCCAAGGAGCTCAAGGGACTAGAGCTTTTGGGTTTGCAATTTTAGGTGCCAGGTCTTCTGATGTTCTACAGTAGAGATTCCCCAGGTGGTTTTTTTTTTAAAAATTAAGACTATCTTTTGTTCTATGAACAATGGTCCTCATTTTTTCATGTCATTAAAGGTTGCCAAACAGCTTCCTACTGCTGGTCTGAAAACACACTACAACACAAACCAACCAGACTTGTGATCACCCTCGTTTTCTTCTCCTATTTTTTGCTTCCAGTTTTAGCTCTTATTTTGGATTCATTCTTTCTTTTATTCCACATAGCTTCTGAGGTTACTTCAAATCCAGAATCTTAGTTACCAGAAGTTTTCTAAACATATCTTGCAACTAAAGATCAAGACATACATTCACACCACTGTTGACCAAGAAGAAACCTCCACTACATCAATGTTTCCAAGAATGGGATCTATGTCTTTCAAATAAACAGCTGTAGGACCGTTCTGATAAATATTGTATTATTCACAGATGTGTTAGTATATCATGAGATTTAGTGAGGATATGAAGGGCACTTTGTAGATGTTGAGGATAGTAAACGACACCAGTCTATTAAGGTGTGCATTCTTCTTTACTTGCTTGTGAGATGAGCATAAGTGAGGAGGATGAACATGTTGCAAAACACTTGGTTTCTGTATCAACCTTATGAACTATCATTTGAAGACAGAATTAATAGAATCATGTAAATGTTGGTTGAAAAGGATGTTAGAAGACCATTTAGTCCCACACCTCACTTTAAGTGGGACTACTGCCAACACTGGTCAGGTGAGCTGTGGCTTTTTTCTAGCTGAATCCTAAAAATCTCCATGAACCAAGATTCCACATCTCTGGGCAATCTGCTGCACTATCATTCTAGCATAGACATTTTTCCTAATGTCCAATCTAAACCTCCCAAGCTGCTATATGTGACCACTGTCATTTGTTACATCCTCTGGCACCATCAAGAGTTCCAATGCCATGATGTTTATCCTTCAAACAGTTGTAGGCTGCTATTTGATCATCCCTAAGCCTCCTCTTCACCAGACTAAACAAAGTCAGCTCAGTTTCTCCTTATAATTCACGTATAGGCACAATCCTATAGTAGTTTGATGGGATTACATATGACAGTTTTTGTCTATATTTGAAATTATTCCTGCTAAAGATTTTAAACAGTAGAGTGTCACAACCCTGTAATTTCATCACAAAACCCATATAAACTCCTCTGAAAGCAGGAGTTGCAGAAGTGTTCTTCTCATGCATTTAGATATAAAGTTTCCATTTCTGTTAAATTGCTAAAGTTTTAGCAATTTAAATCTCCTTGTAGCCTACTGTGAGCATGTGAAATCTCTACGCACAATCTTGCATCAAATATTTTAACATTTTAACTAAAAATGTTCTCTTTTTCTGGTCTAGTACAATTAATATTAGAAAGCACCAATAAAACAGAATAGGGCAAAAAGAGGACCGAAGTCACAGATAAAATACATACTTAGTCCAGAACAGTACAATTACAAAATACATGTTACGTCCATTTAAAAAAATGGGCATGGATTAAAATATCTATGCAGACATAATCCCCAGTAAAATGACCTTTTCTGAGGACTAGCTAATTTAAAAGTCACAAGCAGATATGAATAGCTGCCAAAAAATGTGTGGGGCATTAACAACCAAACAATGCTCTGTAACCTTCAATTGTATGCTCTTTTCACACATTTCTATCTAAGCTTTTGCTCCCCTGATAAAGCTCTATTGACATATGCCAAAAATAAAATACTGCTGTAAGAATTCATACAATGAAGGTAGAGGAAAGCCTACAACTAACTAATATTCTCCTTTCTTATGAGCAAGATGAAGCAAAAATGAATCAGATTCACAGAAATAAATAACAGAGAAGACCTATTTGGTCATCTGTCTGTTCACTGCCAGAGCTTGTTTTTCAAGTTGTAAGGTTTGATGTATTTTGTCTATTTTAAAGGAACTTCCAAAAAGGCAACTCAGAAGTATTTGTGTAGTTTTTTCAATTAGTGACAAAAACTGGGAACAGCCCCTCCATTTTCACAGAAGCAAAATGGAAGTAACTTACCAGTCGTTAAACATACATACCCAAGTTAACATAAGAATATGCGAAAAATAGCTTTTTGCATAAATGTAGGATACAGTATCCCTGTTAAAGTAGCTGATGTTAAACTAGCTTTTTTTGCAATCTTTCCTTTTCCCATATTTAAAAAAAAAAGCGGAGAGGATTGTGATTGCTGTGATACTGAATGCTGTTCCGCTTACATAGATGCATAGCATATATCAAAAGAAATTTCAAATTTCTCAGTAATTACTCCTAGAGAGCACGATTTATATAAAGCTAACCTAATTGCTCTTTAGCTTCAAATGGAGAAAGGTATGCCACTGAGGCGTATTTTTTAAAATCCCAGTAAGGTGTATGGTAATAAAAACATGGAAAGTTATTGGCATTGAGAAGTATCCCCTAAGCAGCTACATAACAGTTACACTGCAATATTTATTTCATTCATTGCTCTTGAACAAAGTTCAATCATATGTAAATAAGTAGATACAATGAAAGCTATTTTTCCTATTCTGATTTACACTAAAAGCAAGAAAACATGAAACTGTTCCTATGTAATAAAAATTATGAGAAATTTTTTTTTAATCAAAATAAAATGTCAGATTTGGGGTACAGATACCTCGAGCAGTAGAGCACCATAGGAAATAAAGAGCATGCTAACTAGATCTGCATCCTAATTCCAGTGCAGTGCTGTCATGATGGAGCCTCACTGCTTCCATTTCTAATTCATCCAACATCATTTCAGTGATCTTAATGCAAAGCTGTATGTGTTCAAAAACAGAGCTTTCATTACTGACATTCAATATTTAAGTAAATTTCTACCCTTAAGAGATATTAAAAATTCAACTGAATAAATACCTGAGCAACCCAATCTAACCGGATCTGCATTGAGCAGGGGCTAGATTAAATGATCTCCAGAGATTCACTCCAAGCTAAATTATTCAGTGATTCTAAGCCAATGCATCTCCCTCTAATTGTATGGTCTTTGTCCTCCTGCATACTACCATAGTAAGAAAACTCTCCCAAATAATATAAAGTGGTAAAAAGCAATCACGTATACAAGAAAGAGACCAGATCTATGCTTAATCTGAAGAACATCAGAAAAGTATTTTTTCTTACTCTTCATYCCCAAACACATGGAAAGAAAGCAGAAAGCTTCTATATGCAGTATACTACTAAGAGAGAGGCAGACTATTTCAGCTGTGTTGTAAAGCACTCTTAATGGTTCACATTTTCAGCTCTCTCCTTAGGTCCATTAAAAGAAGAAAATAGGACTCCATTCGTCAATGACAGTGATGCAGAAATCTTCCAAAAAGATCATAGAGCATAAAATATTTGCAACAAGGAAGGCCCATAGGCTGAGCAGTGTAATTTACAATCTGTTTTGCTCATAAAGAAGCTTAACAACTTTGCACTTACTATTAAAAAAAGTTTTATAAAAGCTACAAATATTTTCTTGTTACTTAGAAGCAACACCAGCTCTGTAAGTTATGTTTCATGTCATTTACAAAAGCTTTTGTTAAGTTGAAAGGATACTTTCATGTTTTTTTTCCCAGTCAAAGCCAATCACACAGATGAGGTGTCTGAAAAAAAACTGTAGCTAAGACATTCTACTAATATAATTATTTTAATTTGTATGAAAGAATACAYTCATGCTTTCAGTTTATGCTACCTGAGATGACTAAGCAGAGGTTGTAGTCTCTCATCAGACTGTATGGAAGGCAGCGATCGTGCTGTCAGCTAGAAGAAAACAGAAGTTCAATTAATAAAATATTAGCTTCAAAAAAAATTGATAGCACAAAGCAGGAATGATGTAACGAATCACCCTGCGTTCCTACAACTTTATACAACATTGGGTAAGACATACTTTCTCCTATTAAAAATAACTAAGCATAACCTTCCAGAATCTGAAGTTAGCAGAAATAGTCACAAGTTAACAAAGTCAAACAGTGCAAAATAATTTTTCTAAAATTACAATGTTATTTGAATTAAATACCAAGACATCATTGAAAGTGGCATACTTTTTTCCAAACATATTTGAACTAGAAGTCATATTCTACCTAGACAGCCTTCTAGCAGTCACATAATGTAAACATAGTCCATTAAGCCATATTATATAAAATTTACTTTTGTATAGAAAAATTTACATAATATTTAGCACTATATGACTTTTACATAGACATGCCTCTGTGTACACTTTTTTTAAAATGGGCATAACCTGTATTTTGTAATTTGACTGTTCTAAACTAAATACATACTTTTTACTTGTAACTTTTCATATGACTAGTTAAAACATTAAACTTTTTCTGAAAAAATAAACCTAGTAGTCTATAAATCAACAAGCACATGTCATGCTATTGCAGAATACCAGTTAATTGGTATATTAACTAAAATAATTGGAAAAATCTATGTATAAAATTTGTTTAATATCAGTATATAGGTGTCTACCTTCACCTATAAAAGTTAGAAGCATAGCAGTTCTGATACTGCTGACATACATCTAATATAAAATATTTAATATAACATGCATTTCATGATTCTATTGCTGCCAAGTTAGGCTGTACTTTGAAAACTACCTTCGTACAAATTTAAAATTTCAAAATATTTCACATTGTATAAATCACCATCAAGTTCTTAAGTATTTTACAGGTAACTTAAAATAGCATGCATACAGTTATACATACTCTTTAAAAATTTTATTAAAAAACCAAACAAAAAAACATTTTAGTACCAACGGTGTAGCTTCACCTTGCTGGCTCCAACACACAAGTAAAGGCAAGCACTGAAGTAGGACTAACTAGCAGGCTGCAACTCCTATTTATAACCCACAAATACATATACCCCGGAAAAAGCTGCACTCAGTGTTTGGGTACAAGGGGTTTATTTGTAACTGTAAGAAACTCCATGACAAACTCCATTGGCTCATAGGTAGACCGTGTAAATATGAAGGAGTTTAATGTTTTCCTGAAAGATCACCCATTCATCACATCCATTTCATAACGTTTCCTGCCAGGCAGAAGTCAGACTGGGGCCAAATTTTAAACTCGTGCCTCAAGCTAGCAATACCAACCACCAGCTAAATGAGAGGAGGTTCAAAACAGCTAGTCTGTCAAGTGAAAGTTGAAGCTACTGAACACAAGGATGGGGGGAAGGAGGAACAGGCCTTTTCAGCTCTTAAGCCAGTCCTGGCCTGCAGCAATCACCGCTTCAAAACGCAGCTCTTCTCAGTCTCGGGTAACCCAAGTGTACTCATCCAATCTGACTGCTGCAGTAAAGGTAACTCAGGCAGTCTCAGCAATCCATTCATCTGTCTTTAAAAGGAAGGCTGGTATGATGGCAATTAAAGCATTATCCACATTCCCTTATTTTATGGAGCTAGAGCTAGATTGAGATGCATATGGTATACTAAAAATTCATTAAGCTCTGCATTTATTCAGAAGTTTCTTTTGATAAAAAACTCGTTTTCTTACCACTGAGTATTAATGGCCAAAACACGTATTGTATTCATGTCCTCTATAAAGTAACCCTCTAATTTTGTTTTAAACACAATTGGAAAACCAGAAATTATTCCTGAAGAGAACTTGGAAGCCCTCTAAATACCGGACAAGTTATTCCACTTGGCTAAAATCAGAACAGAGCCTTAATTACCTGAAATACCATCTGCTTCTCTTTCTATTAATAACTTAACTGATACAGAAAACAATATCTGTGTGCACACTCACATACCTATGTATATTTTTACATAAGACAAGCATACAGTATTTTTCTCTATACAGTACTTTAAATATTACATTTAGTCAGAAAAAAAAATTTCTTTCCTCATTATAAACAATGCATTTACAACAAGATGATGTTTATGAAAGTCAAACTGGACAGTGGTGTAAGAAGCAAATAACAGTAAAATTCAAAACCTGCAAAATTATTGATATTATTGTCAAAGTTATATATATACAATAAACTACATTGTTATATAAACATTATCAATGAACTGAAATACTGTCTTAAGACTAATTTGGGAGACTTGTAGGAATTGAGGTAGAACCAAGAACTAGTGATCTTGGTGTTTAACCAAGTTTTTTCTTGATGTTGCAATGAAAGAATATGGAAGAAGTGGCCTATGAGGGCTGTTTCAGGAACCACCATTAAAGGGGAAAAAAACATAATCCCTTGCAGTCACAGAAGAATCCACATGGCCAATGTTTTTCTTAATGTTTTTCTTACTGTCTCATGTTTTCCCAACAATTATGGAATCTGCAAATTTTAGGAGCAAAATGAATCCCCATTTTCCTCCATTATGTTGCCTGGAAGGACAAGATAAAGTTCTCTACAGAATATGCTCTTGTGAAAAGATCATACACCTTTCAACTCTTACAGCAAACACTTTGTTAGGTTAGTTCAAATGTTTATTTTCAGGAAGATGTGGGATCCTCATGACACTGTTGTTTTCTATCTAAAACTAAGGATAGTTTTCCTTAAACACAGTTGAGGAGAGCCCATCAAAATATTTGAACAATTTTAATTGAAAGAGCAAATTTTCCTTTAACTTACCTGGATTATAAAAATAAAAGGTAGAATTTTAATGTATAAAGTCTTTCCTCACAACTGTATTTTTTCTAACTGAGCCACATTGTAAATAAAATTAGCTTTTACAAAGGTGGTGGTAAATTAATGCTAGTGTTTTCAAACAGCTAAGAATTTTATGTCGTTTTTCAACAGTATTTTTCTAAAAGAAAAAGATAATCCCAATTACAGAATCCAAACTGAGATTCTGCAGACTTTTTCCAATCACTCTGAAATGAAATTTAGACAAATTCCTGCAAGCACAGCCTTGCCTTCATCTCTATATAGTACTTAACACAAAGATCATCTTACCAGAAAAAAAAAGCAAAAACATGCTATTTGATATTTTAGATACATGAAAGACACCAAAATGTTGTCAAGTAAGGAGCATAGCTCCAAACTCTAATCATGCTGAAGCAGTTTAATTTACACAGAACATAAAACACTGCAGACTTAAGATATTTCCAGTCCCAAGGCCCGAATGAGAGGAGCAGGCAGAGTGAGCCACAGATAGAACATGCGGACATCTCCGCTCAGAGTTGAGCTGAGATGGTGAAAGCTGGGGTGAGTGATGTAAATCATTAGGGCAAATTAAGCACCATGTTATCAATATCACACAACATTTAAAATTGAGAAAGGAGGAAGAATACTTAACAATATGAGGAAAAGGAATGAATAAACTAAAAGCTGAGACGACAACTTTGGTCCAACTTCATACTAGCTTTACTACCAGAGTCACCAGCTGTCTTTGCCACAATTCAGATTCCCAACAGTAAAAAGAAAAGGAAAGAAAGAAAAGAAAAAAAAAAAAAAAAAGGCACAAGCATTGGAGGGAAAAATCAAGCCAGAACCTTCATACATTTGAAGTAACCAGAATTTCCAAAAGCAAGCTTTCTAAAGTTTTGACAAAATTCAATTTATGCGATCTTGTAGAAGAGCAGCAAGAAGCCGAGTTCTTCTTTTCTATTGAGTTCTATGCAACAATCACATCTCTAGTGTTCACTATGCTGCATTTGTGGCAAATAAATAGGACATTTTCATATGGCATGAAGAAGGTAACAATTTGCGAACGCAGAAAGCACACGATGATTCAAAAACTACATGAACATTAGCATTATTTAAGATTTTGCAGTGGTACTTCAAGTACTAATGAAAGTAAAAGGATGACAACTTATAGGTTGATGTCTAAGAACTGGTCTGTTTTTCTTCCCCCCCATCCAAACATGAGACCAGCACATGAAATTGCAAGTTATCAAAGATTTACTATAAACCTTAAAAAAAGTTAACTTGACACAAAGCCTGAAGTTACGTAGCAGCTCCACATGCTATCAGGAAGGCAATGACATTTTTATACGTGGCAGTTAAGAACAAGATTATCATGGCTCAATTAACTTGTCTCCATTTTTTAGGAGTGAGTGAATTTCTTGATTTTGAGGTTATCATGTGAGAGCTATTTGCTCTCTAAGTGTTTTTCTGTGCAAAAAAGATAAGAGAATTTTTATTTTCACAAAGAGTTTACTTTCTAAATGAGATGTCCTAATTAGCTGTATTGCACAAGAAAATTTTAATATGCTGTCAGACCATTTGATGAATACTTTTTTTTTTTAAAAAATCCCATTAAGTTGGATGTCATTGAGAAAAATGACATGGAAGGCGTAGGAGGAAAGCACAGAAAGAAGGGTTTTGTGGCAAAGGTTACTTTTAGCTGAGGCAGACTACTGAATTACTCCAGGCTCTTTCTACAATTTACCCGGGGGTGGGGGGGAAGTTCCTTTAGGAAGGTGCATTAGAAAACCTAAAATATAAGTTATTACCAAGAGTATTTCCTTATCAACTGCTACGTAATCCTAGAACAACAAGGAGTGTCTGAAGGCATGCTGTCCACATGCACATCCACAGCCTGTGATTTGCCCCTACACAATTTGTCAAGCCCAACTTTTTTTTTTAATATCCTAGAACTACCTGTGCTGGCATTCATGCTATTTCTTTCATATTTTAACGAACACTGTACAAGCAGGCTTAGCGTGCTTTTGCCTCCTTAGTTCTTTTAAAACCTAGACAGGCTGGATTACATCATACGGGACTCGTATTTAAAAGGGAGGGTGACTGCACTGTGAATATGTCTAGGGACAGGGTATCTCAAAGAATGCTCAGTCCCTGGAAAGTTACCTTGCTTTTTCCTCCAAGAAATTCTTCCTTCATAACTCCAAGCTTTATAACAAAATTTACTTGAAGGAGGCTTGCAGAGACTTTGAACAGAGGACTGCTCTATCAAGTGCTAAACGCACCTCTGAAATACATAGTACTTTTAAAGGTGAGCCCACGGTTCCCAGCAGGCACTCTGGGTTCTTGGAAATACAGTCACTTCTCTAGAGGGGCTACTCAAATTATTTAACCTATATCTCCACTGGCAGTTCCAGAACAAACATAACCTCCATACGTGCTCCACTACTCAGTGTAACAAGGTCTGGATTAAGACCAGGCATAGGTTTGAGAGCCTTGTGCAGCAYAGATGAAAAGATTTTCCTAGAATGTTTTTCTCTGTTTATTTCTGCTATGATAGTTACACCACTAACAAAGGGTGTGAAGGAATGGCTCTAATCTAAATGCAAAGATGAAATAAGGTTAAAGTAGGGATTGATCAAGGCAGCCATAAAAAATAAAGAAAAGGCTTTAACAAAAACACCCAAAACCAATGAACAGAAAAAAGCCAGTTACCTTTGCCATCTGCAAAAGTCTACCATCACCTGTGACCATATAACATCATGCTCAGCAATAAAACTGAGRGGCAGTTTTTCCAAAGTAGCCATTGCTTGGGGGCTGGCTGGGCATCAGTCTGCTGGTGCATCACCTGTGTTCTTTTCCTTTTTTCTCCCCTTCGCTTAATAAACCGTCTTTACCTCAATCCATGAGTTTTCTTATTTTTGCCCATCCTGAATCTCTCCCCCATCCCTCAGGGAAGGATGGGGGGGCTTTCCTGCCAGCCAGTATCAATCCACCACATACATATATCAACTCATTTCACGTCAATAAGAAGCTGATAAATTTGAGCTTAAGCATAGATTTCACAGTATTTTGAAAGCTTAGTTGTCTATCTTACAGGAATCCAAAAAGAGCTGCTACTGGTTTGTACAAAATCTACTGAAGGTGGTTCTATACCACCACCTTTTACCTTTTACACTCAATAGCCAGTCTTCCCTATTAACAGAGGCAAATAAAAAAAWAAAWWAAAAAAAAAAAAAAAAAAAAAAAAAAAAAGAAAAARAAAAAWWATATWMMAAA
>JAYKAV010000383.1:0-56463 GCA_035582835.1 Phoebastria nigripes | reverse complement strand
AAAAMAAAAAAAMMAMAAAMAAAAMARAAMAAMAAMAAAAAAAAGAYTACGTGTGTTTAACTAGAAACTAAGATACAAAGGGTCAAAATCCACTATAAATGAAGTCTTTTATATCCCTTTAAAAAAAGGCAAGTTGATCTCATCTAGACAGAAAAAAAATTGAACTTCAACCCCCACTCCTAACTGCTTCCCTAGTAATCTAGAGACCCAACCTGAAGCCACCTCCAAAAGTAACAAGTATAGTCACCATATCCATTTGAAATGGTACTAACAAATTATACTATTTTTAATTATCAAATTTAATATACTAATTTAGAGCACATTTTTTATACCCTCCCAAAAAGGTCAAAGAAAAATGCAGGAAGACTTTGTGCTTACAATATGTAGTATTACACATTAGCTAATTTTTCCCTACAATTGCACATCTCCCTACAATTTTCCTGTACAACCATTTTAACACTTCACTACTCCATTACTGGGCTTCAACTTCTAAGTTGGAGAGATCACATCCAGTTTAGTTGCTTTTCCATTTTATTTTTAATTGCTTTAATTAAACAAATTGGTACTAAAACTAGTTTTAAATGCTACTGGGGACAACATTGACAAGATAATCATATGGTCTTTAATACTATCCACAACTGTTTTATATCATTAGTATAACAGTTTCTAAGCCTTGGTGAAAACCAGTCAACAAAGGTTCATAAGACCTGTTCTCCACCCACAGAAATTTAAAAAAAAAAAAAAAGTAGACTTGAAGCAATTATACTGTTAACAGTAGCAAGAAATAACAGGATACTGAGACAACAAAGCTCACAGATGAAAAAAGAAAAGCAGAAGAGTATGGAAAGTGTTTACCTTACAAAATTTCATTGCTCAATTCCAAATCTTTCCATCTTTGTAGCAGCAGTAACAAAACCAGTAGATTAAGCAAAGTAAAAACCTCTATGACAAGTATATTGTATGCTGATTTTAAGAATTTAGAAATAACACTCCTATATTCCATGCTCTAACTCTTTAACTAAATATCATTAATGCATTAGTGAAAAACACCCACAGCAAATTTCTTTAACAGTGATTTTGATGCAGCATAGAATAACTAAAGTTGTTAGACTTTTGTTAGATTTCCGTTAGATAACTAGCAAGCAAATTTTAGAAATAAGAACACAGAAATTAGAAATAAGAGTATTAGAAGGGAAACAAAACCCTACGTGGTTTGAATCTTACACCACAGGTTACAGACAACATTTTTATGAGGATTAAATTTACACTGTGAAGGCTCTTGCATCTTCCCATTATATGTATTGATGAACAGAAAAATGAAGGATTAGGTAGCTAAAAGGTTAAGTATAGAGAGGAAATTACTATTTAGAAAGCAAAGAAACAAACCATGGATTAGTGTATTCTTTTACTGTATTTTGTACTCTTTAGTCCGTTCTCCCACCAACAACTATTTGTTCCTGTGATGCACTTCAATGCCTTTAGCACTACAGGCAACCCTTTCCTGCATCTCTGTTTCCCAGTTGTTACAATAAGAAAGGAGAGAGCATAAAGAAAACCAAAATGAGTTTGGACATCAGAACTTCAACTTCAGCCTTACAAGTGAAAGCTTTAGATTGTTCTTTATTGCTTTAATGCAATTTAACAAATATTTTTATGAAGAGAGGAAAGCAACATTGTCCATGTAACGTCAACAATTCGACATATTCAGAGTGAACACATCACTGAAATGCTTCCTTAATAATGCTGTATGGATTCAAAAAAACAACTTAGGTCAGACATTAAATTATTACGGTTAGGACTTTAGAAGTTTAAAGAGAGAATCTATTTCAGTCTCTCATTGCTGCCTGAGGAATAAGCCGTAACTTACATGTTTTCTATCTCATTTGTTTTCTAATATGCCACTTCACAGAATGTGCCCTTCTTGTTAAAGTGTCTTAATTGTGACCTTTGCTTTTTGTTAGCTCATCTTAAAAACCTTAAAAGAAAGTTTCCTATTCACTGAACATTCAGAACTGTCGCCCTGAAACATTTAGTTAGATAATTCTTTCCTGTCTGCTCTGAAAAGAACGCAATACATATGTGATGGTTCAGAAAAGCATTAGTTATTAGCCTAAAGGGTTACAGTGGCCTGGTCTGTTGTCTAAAAGGAAAACAAAGGCATGAAAGTTTAGATTGTTTGCTAGAACTGGTTTTGATTAGTATGAACTGCAGTATTACAAACTTATTGCCCAAGTTATACAAGAGAGATTTTTCGAGTGAGGTTGGAGCAGACAGGGAAAAAGATATTAAACTTGTGGGCTATTTCTAAATGACCCATAAAGGACATTTAAAACAAAACAAAACAAAACAAAAACAACAACTATTATCCAGAAGACTTAAACATACCAGTAACTTACACCTCTACTGGCTTTTCCCCAAGAGATCTGCGAAACAAAATAAATAAAGTGGAAACCTTGATGCTAACATAAACTTGACAACTTTGTGTAGACAATAGCAACTATACCATAGCTTAATCAGTGTTAACAAGTGAGTAGAAAATGAATACATGAACTAGACAAAAATAAGAGAGACATGGTTCTATGGATGTAGACTTCACAGGAGCCTTCTCAAGGTGACATTATGCCACCATGTTTCTGTAAGGTCATGTTAAGATTACCCTAATTTTAACAGTGAAAGGTGCTAACACTGCATCCTGCTGGAAGTTTTAATAAAACAGTGACTTTTTGCAGGAATGTTTCTGCGATCAGTCAGAAACAAACTTAGCTTAGATTTGAGCTAAAGCAGGATCTGACCTGGTGACCAGTAAGACAGAGGAAGGGGAAACTCCTTTCATTTGTGGTATACATGCAAACCACAGCTTTTCCTGAAATTCTTCAAACCTGCTGTTAAAGGTCCGGACATGAACAATTCACCTCCATCAAAGACTAAACAACAAGCCTATTTTCAGGAATTTAAAATCTGTTTATCTAACAAACAAACTTTGGCAGAAAACAGAGGTGATATTAACTGCATAAACCATTCAATTCTTAGATAATGACTAAAAATCATTATGCTGTACATCTATTAGAAGCAGAAAGTCTTCCTTCTTACACCCCTGACTATGGTCTATTTGTTCCCACTAAATGCATCACCCAGCTGAGTACAAGCCTGCATAGTAGAGAAGTGCAAGAGGGAGATAAGGTAAAAGATAAATGGAGGCAAAGATATGAGTAAAATATAACATTGTAGTAGTACCTGCAGCTGTAACACATCCAAAGTAATTGTATGCAATTAGAAATTATCTTGTATGGAATGAAACGAAATTATGTTTTACTCTGGTAGTCCAATACTACTTTACCTATTCACATCTTTCTCTTGAATTTTTTGAAAGAGAGACTACATTTAGAGATATCTATTTAACATTACTAGGCACTACACTYGTTCCAACTAACTCCTTAATACTAAACAAGCTTTATTCAAAGATGTGTTTGGCCAGCAATGTTTTAAGTCGTTTTCCAGATGTAACCACTCTTATAGAGTATCAGCTTTTACGTAACCAAAACCAGACATGCACATTTTTTTATTGACTGCACAGTAGCCATGACATATCCAAGAGTTAGAAATACAGATCGCAGGTTTCCCCCCTCACCAGGGATACCTGAAAAATGAGAGAGGACAGCAAGATGTTTTCTGTGAAAGTTTTTTACCTTAATTCAGGATTTTTCTCCTTATCCCTAGTCTATCTAGATTAGCTACCCTACTGGAGTCTCTGCTTGATCAAGAGAAAAAACAATCTCCAGGAGATGCTACAAAAGCATTTGGGAGGCTTTCCTCCCCTCACCCCCATTTTAAGATACAGAACAGGTTAAAAATAACGCTGTAGAAACATCTTAGTTCTAACTACTTAAGGACTGTGTCATAACCTTCACTATATTACTATAGATACACCACACACATGAAGGTACTCTTTACTTATTTATAGTATTTAGGATCAACATGAACCATGCACATACCCAGCATGATTACAGTACATAACAGGCCTCTAAGTCTCAGTTCCCCTTATACGGAGTCCAACTACAAGTGTTTCTCAATGTATATAATCAAGCCCATGCTTTTATTTAAAAGGGGAGACTCTACTATATACTGACATCTTATTTCAAAAATAAATCACTAGGTAAAATCTTTTTCCCACTGCAATCTGATTGTCTTCAGAGACGAACACTAGTTTTGATGTACCTTTTATTCCAGAATACAGCCTAAATGGGGGAATTAATAGTCACGAAAGGCTTCTTAATACATTTCTCTCTGATTAGAAGCATTGTTGATGAATAGGAATTCTAAAACTTTAAAACAACTTCCTTTTCAGAAAAACCCGAATTTTACCTAGCAATTCCCTAAAAAGCAGTATTAAAGGATATGAACTCTCTAGTAAGGCAGCCTATTTTTCTATATTGCATTTTAATGCACCAGGCACCAAAATAATTGCCTTAAATTAAATTTAAAGTATAATGTCTAGAAAAGGTTCGTACTTCTGAGAAAGTCTTAATATTGCTTTCTTTTGCCTTTTTTTATTTTAAGATATTTAGAATGATAACCTTACGTGGTCTTCAAAACTGTACGATTTTGCAGCCACCACTAAGAAGTCATGAGATGCAGATATTGCCAGAACCCAAGAATTCAATTTAATTACATTTCAGAGAAACACCTTCAACATCCAACTAAGTTGCAGGCTGCCTCATACCAACAAAAACTGATTGATTTTGAAACATCAGCTATCTTGCTAATGTTGTAACAAAATGTCACAATGCAAATGCTATGCAGCTGGGGAACCTGAAATAAGAGAACAGTGTTTGCTTGCCGGTATGCTGCTGTACCTAGACAGTTGACATTTCAGTGCTGATCAATTTTCTTTTGAAAAAAAGTTGGGTTTTAACCTTTCACAGAATGTTACACATCTCAAGTGTTGTACAAAATTAATAAATAATTTTTGCCAAGGCTTTTTCAGCTATTAAAAGTTATTTCAGTAGCACTTACATTGAAATAAGCTCGATAAAAACAAAGCAAACAATTAATGTTACATTTATTCCACGTTAAGCGTTCGCACACAATCTATATGAACAGAGACAACATTTTTCAAAACTAACAATACTATTTAAGCGAAAATGTTTTCAACATTACCAAATGTTTTTTGCAATGGGCCAATATAACTTACTACATAAAGCATTTAGATTATTTTCATACAGCACCACCAAATGTATAGAAGAAAGGAAATAAATAATACAGATTGGCATTACTGGGCTCTTAGTACAAATGAAACAACTCAGTAACACTTTCAAAGGACAGGAAAAAATTTGCTTCATAAATCTCTAGTGGTTGATATAAGTGTCAATAAAGGCTGAAGTTGGTTTGTGGGGGTTTTTCGTCTGTTTTGTTTTTCTAATTAAATAAAACTTCCCACTGCTTGCTCTCTCTCTCACACATACCCCTTCACAATAACACAAATCAGCCCAAAGAAAATCACAGAGAATGCAAAGTGGCCTTTTATGTCTTAAGGAAAGCAAATCAAAGGCAACAGCTAACTCATGACTTATTTAAACAAAGAAATTCAAGTTATAGTCTTAGCACTGTAATTTTCTTTTTTTTTAGACTCTAAAGGGGAGAGCATGACAGTTATCATCAATGTTGCTTAACTGCTATATCTAACAATTTAAAATATTTAAATTTAAAAATCTAACAATTTAAAATAAAAATAAATTGTATTATAAAATATCTATTATAAATGATATATATATTATATATATAATTAATGTATATTTATGTTTAGTCAGTTAAGTCAAGCTGCCAAAGGACAGATCTTCCATGGCAGAAGAAACAAATTAACAGTTGTGAAGAACTTCCTTGCTAGCATGTCCTAGATATTTACCTAATACTTCAACAACTTTGAAGAAACCTAACTCCACTAATTTCAGCTCAGCCTTCGTCAAATGCTTTCAGAATAATAATTAATGTTTTCCTGAGGCATTTGCTTCTGAAAGCAATTGATTTCTTTTTTCCATTTTCAAATGTCTAGCTTTCATATTCACATTGAGGTATAAATAACATCTGGGTTGAAGATTAATATTTAGTCTTTAAAGCAAAATTTTTCAATAATTAAACCTTGTTTAATTGGTAAGTGAACTGTTGCTGGTTTTTGCATCATTATTACTCGTGATATACTCATTTCACTTGCATGTTAGGGTGAAAGTATGTAAATGAACTCATCTCTTGTACTTTTTTGCATTCTAACACAGAGAGTTACCAAGATGCTCATTAGATATTTTTCCCCCAAAACAGATTATTAATTCCATCTTTCTTATAATAGTGTATAAAGTCTTTCAGTCTTTAATTATATGTAGATTGAAGTAGCCACTTAGAAAGCTACCTCGTCAGCAAAATCCAAATCTTCTGTTAAATAATACTGCTTCCCATAATTATGAAGGTTCTTCAGTGATTTTATCAACTGTTTCACCACTGACTTGCCCTTTACCGATAGCTTTCTCAACTTCTAATTTAGTCTTCAGTCTTTTTTGTATCTAGTTCCAAATACCTAGTAATTTTAAAACTAAGTAAATAGTGTACTGGAACACTTGTCTTCACAGCAAGCCTGGAAAATGAAATAATTTACTTTATTTCACTACCAACTTCTGATACATGCATGTATTTCTTCATCTCTTCAATACTGCTTAAAGTTCTTTGGCTGCATGCAGATCTTTTGTTTCTTTTTCTGGCATTATTTATGAACAGAAGCTTCTCGGTTTTGCTGTCTTTCTCCCAGGTTCACAGACTAAATACTGATTCCAGTACTCCAAGGTAACCTGGAATCTGTTCTTCAGTTCAACTATATGTTGCTGCTTTAATTAACTTGCATCAGCGGAGCATTATTGGAGGGGGAGAAGGTCACTCAGATGGCAGTGATTTCCCCAAGGTTTTAATGTTATGATTTTGAAGTTTCCCCCCCCTTCCCTTCATTCATGAGAAGGAAATTAAGAAAACCAACATCTCTGCATAATTTGGTAGAAGTTACTAGCCAATACCACACAAGAAGCAATCAGCTAGAAAGCATGAAAGATTCATTATTGCTTCATTAAACACCCTCAAAGTCACTGTCAGAAACCACAGTAGGTTTTTCCCATCACAAACTTTATCAGTCTAGCACTAATGCTATGTTCCAAAACTGCTTTAAGAACAACCATAACCACGCTAGCAAAACTTCTCCAATGCTGGAGACAATATGCAATCAAAAAGAGAATAAACAAGCGTCTATATACCCATCCAATCCACTTGATTAAAATCTCATTTTCCATAGTCATCATTACTACTACGGGGCTTCATCTATTGTTCTACAATGTAGACCATCATAAAAATCTTGAGTTAAAAAGATATTATGTAGTTATTAATCTTGACAAACCTTATTACTAAAGCCCTATGCCATTCAGAAGGCACTACAGAAAATAAATACATCTGCCACCGTATAAAAATCAGTTATTATAGAACTTCAGAAAAGATATTTCATTTTCTTAACAGGATTTTACTACTAGGAATCAATTACTCAGTCCAGTTCTGGGCTTCCCAGGACAAGAGAGAGATGGACATACTGGAGAGAGACCAGCATAGGGCCACTAAGATGATGAAGGGACTGGAGCATCTCTGCTATGAGGAAAGGCTGAGGCAGCTGGGACTGTTCAGCCTGGAGAAGAGAAGGCTCCGGGGGTATCTTACCAATGTATATAAATACCTGAAGGAAGGGTGCAAAGAGGATGAGGCCAGGTTCTTTTCAGTGGTGCCCAGTAACAGAAGCAGAGGCAATGGGCACAAACTCAAACACAGGATGTTCCATCTGAACATCAGGAAACACTATTTCGCTGTGAGGGTGACTGAGCATTGGCACAGGTTGCCCAGAGAGGTTGTAGAGTCTCCACCCTTGGAGATATTCAAAACTTGCCTGGACAGTCCTGGGTAACCACCTCTAGGTGACCATGCTTGATCTGGGGGGTTGGACCAGATGATCTCCAGAGGTCCCTTCCAACCTCACCCATTCTGTGATTCTGTGAAAAACCACAGGAGATCAGACAAGTTCTGTCAATCTTCTAACCTCAACTGCCCAACTATCAAAGATGGTCAAAAAGAATCATGGCTGTTTAAAACCAAATACACAATACGTAATACAGACCTCCAGTACCAAATGTTTCTGAACAACTACTAGCATTCCTGTTTTCCGTACAAGAACTTCCATTGTCTAAGCATCCTCAAAAGTCCACATTTTCATCTGCAATGTAGTGAAATTTTCAAAATTACTAGTGATTAGCAATTAGACAGAAATTCTAACAAGATTGTTAAATCCTTTTTCAGGAGTTATAAAGACGAAATGAAGTGATTTTTTAGAAATTAGATCTTTTTACTCTTAGATTGCTTTCAGAGAAAATTAATTAACAAAAATCTTAAAAACACTTGTTGTTAGGGACCAAGATTATTTACCACAGTTGACACTGCCCAAGGCTATGTTCCTATTCAGTCTTTAAACACTAGCGTAAAGACATTCACATCTAAGGAAAAAGGATCTTATTGCAAAGCATTTTCTCTGTTTAATGAGCTTGTCAAATCTTCATATACTGACTTTTCTTCCTTGAGACAGTTACTATACAACTTCAAATAAATTTAAGTAATCCTTAAGAATTCCATACTTGATCTTTAGTAACAACAAACACAGAAAAGATTTTATTACAACGGTCTGCATGATGCCAACCTCTTACTTTCAAACCTCAGACAAAGGCATTTGAATTTCAGTGTCTTATTCTCTCAACATGTGGTACTGCTTGGAAATAATTGTTTTGTTGCTAAGACTTAGAAAATATCCACCTTCTAAAAGTAGAAAGGTATTTGGAATACTTTTGCTAAGTTATGCATATTTTACAATATTGATTTTTTTTTTTTAAAGAAGCAAAATCAAATCTTGCCAACCTTTGAAAGAGTTTTAAGCCCTAGCTTCCTATATGTTCAAGTACCAGTGATTACATTCTTATCTTTAGTGAATAGAGCTAAAAACATGACAGGCACTCACATTTCATGCTGCTAAAAACCAGCATTAATCTGAGCCTACTTATCATCATTTTCAAATATTTTACTTAACCTCAACTCTCAATCGCCAGCAACAGCAATGAGATTTCCCAAATATGAGTAAGAGTTAATGTTTAAATATTTTCTTTCCAAAACAGAAAAGGACATTCGCATTAAGGAAAACTACTAGCAACTCCAATGACATGCAATTTTTTTATTCCCTTTTTTTAAATGTTGATTATTTAAGTTTGCAATTGTTACAAATATTTTACTTCTGAATAAAACTACACTCTGACGTAAGAGTACTTCCCCCAGGATTCAAGTTCATGAAGCAGAAAACCAAGCCTTCAAAAAAACTGCTTAATTATAAAACATAATATTGATGCTTTAGAACTTAACTATGACAGTGGGACTTCCATTGGACCTCCTTTTAAGGCCTGTGGCTTGGTGCTTTTAAGAAAAAGCAGAAGTGTACACAGCAAGCTGCTACAGTGAAGCCGAAGGTGGTGGGCTTCAAGGCCCAGGGATGTTCTCCTTCCCAGCCCACTGCAGCCAGGCTGCTGCCACCCCCTGACCCTAGCCCCAGCCAGTAGCAAGGCTGACCATGTACCCCTCATACACACACACACACACACACACTGTACAGACACCGCTGGCCACCAGAAAAACACCACAAACACAAGAACAGGCACCACACACACACAACCAGCACATGTACAAAGAAACTATACAAATAGTCTGATCTGTTCATACATGTTGGCTGATCTCATGCTCATGAGCCTCTCGTAGCTGGCCACAAACTGTGGTCTCCCCAGAGGCTGCCTCTCAAAGTCCTGACTCTCCTTCTGCAAGTTGGCTTGGACATCAGCCCTTCCAGCCACTGACTCCCAAATCTTCTGCTCTCTCCAGTATCCTGCCCCCAGACCTATGGGGTCTGGCTCTCAGACCTCTGAAGCCACCCACCAGCTATTCTGGATTGAAGTTCACAAGTACCACACACACAGAGAACAGAGAGAACCCTCAACCAGGAAAATAATTAGGAATAGTGTTTAATAAGATAGATTTTCTTATTAAATTATTACTGCAGTGATAAGGCACTGGGCACAAGCCTAATGATCAGCAGATTTCTTACACCCCCTCTTCCTGACTTTGGCTCTTCCCCTAGACGATCCATAATAACTTTTACACAGTCCCACAAGCCCCCTCAAATATCCATAATAAGTTTGCTCTTTTCCATGAGACACATGATAATCTTGTCCCCCTCAAGGCTTTGAGCTGCTCCTTCAATGGTCCATCAACCAATAGTCTGCTAGTTTTGGTCTTTGGTATCTTCTTAATTATCTCCCATTCTTCAGAGTTTGTGTATCTGGGTGTTTAATTTATTACTTGTCCTGTCTTTTGTCCTGGTTTTTCATGCTGAATAGCCATAAACCAGATATGCTTGCGTAAGGATATGTGGAATGTAAGACTACTTCCCATGTTCAATAATTAGATGTGTTTTACCCCTTGATGTTAACCAATAACAATGGCAATAGTACTATTTTTTTACAGAACCAGTAAGATAGATGACCACTTACGGATGAGGTAAAGGAGAGAACACAGCAGAAAGAAACCACAGCCCAGCTCAGTCCAGATTGATACAAAACCTCAATTATAGCTCTTGAAGCACTAGGACACAAACTCAAACTGCTTCACCACACAGTTTGGCAAGATCTTGGATCTTAAAGCCTGTATACAATAAGACATGAACATTGGAAAAGCACAAGTTGTGGACAGTAACTTCTCCTGGCTTGCTTAAATTAGTCCTGCATGCAATGGTGTTGTAATGAAATGTAGAACATGGAGCATACTCATGAAAAAAAATGTCTATCCCACCAAGATGTCTTTCGTGAATACATCTGGTATAGAAGAGAGATCTTGTACACAAACAAGGATGCTGTAAAGTGGCAAATATTGTACTCCATACACACCTGCTAAAGACTGCCTGAATCACTAGAGCCATGACAGAGAAGCTGAGAAAGTAAAAATCACCATTAAGCTGTGAGCTATAATAGTAATGGCAGATTTAGTACCTCAGTCAAATGGGCTGGCTCTGCCACCTCTTCCTACTACTTTTCTACCTAATCACAGAATCACAGAACTGCTGAGGTTGGAAGGGACATCTCCGGAGGTAATGGAAGGGACCTCCTCCAGAGGTCATCTGGTCCAATCTCCATGCTCAAGCAGGGCCACCTACAGCCAGTTGCCTAGGACCATGTCCAGCTGGCTTTTGAATATCTCCAAGGTGGGAGACTCCACAACCTCTCTGGACAACCTGTGCCAGTGCTCAGTCACCCTCAGGTATTTATATACGTTGGTAAGATCCCTCTGAGCCATGCCTTCTCCAGGCTGAACAGACCCAGCCCACTCAGCCTTTCCTCACAGGAGAGATGCTCCTGTCTCTTCATCATTTTAGTGGCCTTTTGCTGGACTTTCTCCAGTATGTCCATATCTCTCCTGCACTGGGGAGCCCAGAACTGGACATGGTACTCCAGGTGTGGCCTCACCAGTGCTGAGCAGAGGGGAAGGATCACCTCCCTTGACATGTCAGCAACACTCCTCCCAATGCAGTCCCATTAGAACTCTTTGCCACAAGGGCACATTGCTAATACTCAATTTTGTCTAGGTAGAGCTTTAGTAAAGGACAAAGATAAATGTCAACTATTTTAGTTGTCCAACATGATATCCTCATCCTACACATACTCTTCTTAGTAAGCCTCCTACTAGATTCAAATATATGTTTAACAGAAAAAACCCTGGACCTGAAATCCAATAACTCTTCAAGAAAAAGGGCAATTGCACAGAGAAGTATACAGAATGACCTCCCTTAACAGAATCTTATATACAGGCTAGCAAATCCATTCCTAACTAGAGTATAAAGGCAATTCAACCCTTTCCTAAAGATGAATACTATGAAAAGCGTTACATCTAATATCATCAAAACACTGTATCTTTCCGTCTCCATGCCCCCTCTGGACAATAACTAATACAGCTTCACTGACAAAGACAAACTCATTTTCAAACAGCATAGGTCTAGAAAATCAAAAGGTAAGTAAATACCATGACAACTATTTTGCACATTTTTCCCAGAGAAAATGAGGCTAGAGAGATCCTTCTATTTACACTCATCTTTAAGTGTTAGAATTAATAACTTTTGCCCATCTTAGCCAATCTCACCACATTTGATAGAGAAAAGAATCTGAAGACACTAAGTCCTAACAAGTTTCATGGGAAAATATTAGGTGAGAGACACTATTATCTCTCAGAAAGCAAAAGGACTACCAAAAAAAAGAACATGAACTGTACAGAACAGCAAAGACTCTACAAGGAAAATATGTTATATGTCAATTATAAGAGAATTTTCAGAGTTTTCAGTTTGTTAAACTCTAGAGTATCCAAACAACAAAATAATCACAGGAAACTAGCCCCCTGCTCAGATAACAATGTAATTGAAAAGATCAGCAGACAAATACAGAACAATTAACTAGTAACTGAGGTGTGTCTACTACTTTTCAAGGACAGATTTCAAGAACAGGACACTAGCAAAATATCAGAGGGCATTATTAGGGCCATGACTCTCACCAGCCTGTATTTTTTCCTGACTACTGGTCATCTGGAAGAAAGTCTGAAAGCTGCTCCTATTAGCTAATGCATCTGACTTACTGTGAGATGACTAATGAAATAATTAGACACTGAACAAATAAATGCACATAATGACTGCAGCATAAGGGTTGAAAAAGACTACGGAGTCCACCAACCAAGAGTGTACAGGATTGAAAGATCTAAGTGGCTGTTTGAAGCCAGCTGAACATGCAAAAGAAGAATACCCAACCTAAAGAGGTGTCAAACCAGGTATTACCACTGCATTTCAGGAGAGAAGTTACTTTACAGTAACAACCTCGAATAAAGGGGGCATTAAAAAAAAGTTTTTATGAAGAACGTACTCCCCAAGCATTAGTCTTTGAACAGATCCAGTATCCATTTTCTAAAGCAAGACCAACATACTGTAAGGCAAAACCTGTGAGTAAATATCCTTTGTATTCTTTGTATTATTCTAGCATTCTTCAAACCACAGCTTATGATCCATTGGGAGCCATGAAAATATACAACGGGTATTGGCCAAGTGTCTGATGGCAACAGACAGCAGAAGTTTGGTTCCTCCTGAATTACAGCAGTTCACCACCCTTGGGGCAGAGGAATACAGGATGTAATTACTATCGGCAGAGGATCAGAGACTGTAATTACTAGTTCAAGTGTTTATATTAGCCAAGAAACTCCTGCTGCTAGCATCAAATCTGTTTCACCATGGCAGCTGAGAAATTGTAAAGCCCTAAAGGATCTAAGCTGCTCACAATTACTTGCAGCATGCTCTCATGACAGAAAATAACCTGTGTAGAGGAAGACTATATAAAGTACATAAAAAGCTACTTTCTACATAGTTCAGCAAAGCCATTGTTAAATATACTATAAAAAAATAAGGTCTATATATAAGTTAGAAGTGACTAGACACAAATATGGATCAGTCTTGTTCTGGGTAGTTTATCAACACAGCAATAGCAAGTAATAACAAATAATCACTTGTCAATGAGAGTCAACTTACTAATTCTTTTGCAGATTGGTTTGGCATAACACTTAGACACTAAAAAGGCTCTAGTGATCTTCACACTAAACTGTGACCAGATGTGTTGAGTGTCACTTTTTTTTTTTTAAAATGCTCATTAAATACTTTCTTATTTCTTGAAACACACTGATGACAAGTCCTACTAAGCACACCTCCTATAGCACTCACCATATTCCATCAACCCTAAGACCATAAAAACCATGACTCCAAATCTGCACAGCTCTTAAACTTTAATTTTGCTTTTTACAACATTTTCTCTAATGGGTACTGAAAATCATGTGAAACACCACTCTTCATTTTGCATAAGAAAAGTAGCTTCTTTTCATGCTAACTTGTGACCTCACCAAGACTAAGCCTGTACAGAATATTCAAGCAGGAGAAAAATTATCTGGGACAAGGACAATAAGGTTACTGAGGTTGGGAAAATAAAATTGTTTTCAAATATGTACAAGAGACAATGGAAAAGATTAGGAGAAAACAGAAAACAGCTCCGATAAATCGCCAAAGCAATCACAGTCACCCCACACACCATATATGACATTGTTTTAGGAAGCAAGGATTAATGGGAAATTATTTGTCTAAAAGATTATCTCTGCACTTTAAGGTCAATTCAATAAGTCAAAATGGAAGGGCACATGCCACAAAACGCTAACGTCTTTCTCTTTTTTTTTTTTTTTTTTTTTGTTTCAGACTTTCTGCACCTAATGCCTTTAATAAGTGACAGATGAAAACAACTGTATATTGTCCAAGCCTGCTTGGAAGTATCACTCAGAAAATAAGACTTCGACTGCATTTGTCCAGCTCTAACTCATTAGATGATTCTAGTATATAGTGGGAAAATGAGGAAAGCACAGATAATTCTTATGGGGGTAAACTTGCCCAAAAGACTACATTTGCCTTGCTCTAATGTTTTAGGTATGCACAGGACAAAAAAAAAGAAAGCATGGATGAACTCCTAACAGCTTTACATTCTTACAACAACATTTGGGTCAGAAACCCAAAAGCTGATAGCACCTCAGGTAACAAGAGCAAGTGGGCTTAAGATACAGAGAAGGTCACAGATATAACATCACCAACCAGGCCACTGACAACTTATGCCAAGTGTCTAAATTAGAAAACAATAAATAAGTGAAAAAAAATAGCCCTGGTGAGGAGGAGGTGACACATCCATGAACATCCAACTGTAAAAAGCTGAGCCCAAGGGGGAAGCACTATGCACGGAAGCCAAGCCATAAGCCAATACCTGAACCCCTTGACCAGCTGGAGTGCCCTGCTCAGAGTCCATGGCACCAGTCACAGCTAGACAAGAGGAAAAGATGACTTGTTTGATGTGACACTGTATTCTTCAGAGAATATGTGACCAGGTCATAAAATAGAAACCCTAAAACAGTTTGGTGGGTGGACCTTGGATAGGGGCCAAACTGCCACCCAGCCATTCACATACTCCCCCTCCTCAACAGRAGGGTGGGAGAAAATAGATAGAAAAGCTCATGGGTCACTTACCAATTACCGTTACGGGCAAAACAGACTCAACTTGGGGAAAAGTAATTTAATGTATTGACAATTAAAATAGATCTGGATGGTGAGAAACAAAGACAAAAACCAAAACACCACTTTCCCACGACCCCCCTCTTCTTCCCAGACTCGACTTCACTCCTGTATTCCCAATTTCTTTACCCAACCCTGCCAAGTGGTGCAGGGTGAGTAGGAAATGAAGAAAGTAAATCAAAATCAGTGTGCAGTGTTTTATTTGAGAAATTGCAATGTTTTTAAACTATGTGCTCAAAAAGGCATATTAATGGTATGCTGTCATGCAGATTTTTAATTTTTTGTTTTTGTTTTTACTATTTTACCAATTAATTTATCTTTTACTATATTCTTCAATGAAATAATCTATATATAAACACAAAGTACAAAAACATTACTACCAGTGAAGGAGAATTATTCAAGATGGGCAGCTCTTTTGTATCATCTAGCAAGAGGTAGAGTACTGAGGAAGTACTACTTCTCTTATTACTTTTATTACTTTGAGAAATACTGTTGCAAACTGCAGGAGGAAACTGTTACAGGAGGAAAACAGCTACACTGAGCTATAGAAGAAGTGTTGCTTACAGAAAAATTATGTCGGAAAATACATCAAATATTTTTCAAGGCTATTTTATTGCTTTATCTTGCCACAAGAGCAGACAACTGCAGAAGAAGAAAAACACATTCCAAACTGATGTATTTTGTTACTCAAGTGTATTGGGTTTGCTTGGCAAGGTTTTGGTAGTGGCGGGGCTACAGGGGTGGCTTCTGTGAGAAGCTGCTAGAAGCTTCCCCCATGTCCAACAGAGCCAAGGCCAGCCGGCTCCAAGAYGGACCCACTGCTGGCCAAGGCCGAGCCCAACAGCGACGGCAGTAGCACCTCTGGGATAACGTATTTAAGAAGGGGAAAAAGTTGCTGTGTAACTGGGCAACTGCAGCCAAAGAGAGGAGTGAGAATACGTGAGAGAAACAACTTTGCAGACACCAAGGTCAGTGAGGAAGGAGGGGGAGGAGGTGCTCCAGGTGCCGGAGCAGAGATTCCCTTGCAGCCCCTGGTGAAGACCATGGTGAGGCAGGCTGTCCCCCTGCAGACCATGGAGGTTAACGGTGGAGCAGATATCCACCTGCAGCCCATGCAGGACCCCATGCCAGAGCAGGTGGATGTGCCCAAAGGAGGCTGTGACGCCGTGGGAAGCCCGCGCTGGAGCAGGCTCCTGGCAGGACCTGTGGACCTGTGGAGAGAGAGGAGCCCACGCTGGAGCAGGTTTGCTGGCAGGACTTGTGACCCTGTGGGGGACCCACGCTGGAGCAGTCTGTTCCTGAAGGACTGCACCCTGTGGAAGGGACCCATGCTGGAGCAGTTTGTGAAGAACTGCAGCCTGTGGGAAGGACTCAYGTTGGAAAAGTTCATGGAGGGATGTGTCCCGTGGGAGGGACCCCACGCTGGAGCAGGGGAAGAGCGTGAGGAGTCCTCCCCCTGAGGAGGAAGGAGCAGCAGAGACAATGTGTGATGAACTGACCACAGTCCCCATTCCCTGTCCCCCTGCGCTGCTCAGGGGGAGGAGGTAGAGAATTCGGGAGTAAAGTTGAGCCCGGGAAGAAGGGAGGGGTGGGGGGAAGGTGTTTTAAGATTTAGTTTTTATTTCTCATTATCCTACTCTGCTTTTGATTGGCAATAAAATTAAACTCATTTCCCCAAGTCGAGTCTGTTTTGCCCATTACTGAGTGATCTCCCTGTCCTTATCTCGACCCACAAGCCTTTTGTTATATTTTCTCTCCCCTGTCCAGCTGAGGAGGGGAGTGATAGAGCAGCTTGGTGGGCACCTGGCATCCAGCCAGGGTCAACCCACCACATTAAGCCTCTACTTCTTCATTGGTTTACTAGCTAGAACATCGGCAGTAACAGGGTTTCAGCCTGTTGCTGATGTGTGAGACAAGCTGAATTTATATTGCCATTTACATCAGGCAGACCTGAGCTGAATTAGAAGCAAATCTGAACTATGTTTGCACTATATTCAAGTTCACATGGAGTAAAGCCATAATATGTAGAATCATGTTCAGAACTTACTTGCCTCCATGTGGGCTAGACATGCACAGCCTTCACTAGAGATACCACCACAAATCCTAAGGATAAAATCATTATGTTAGCATGGAACTGCATCTGTTACTACTTTCATCCACTTCTCGGAGTTACCAGTCACAGCATGACGTAACACAGATATGGAGCTGAAGGTAACAGAGCCACATGCAGCTAATTCTGTTATCTCTGCAGTAAGCCACACAGTTACCACCTAAGCATAACTTTTTTTTTTTAAGGCTGTGGCTCTACCAAGAGTAAGCAGTGTGGTTCATTTATTTATTTATTTTTATTGTAGACCTCTGTAATAGAGTTGTGGTTTGTTTTTTTTAAGCTTGCTGCAGAATTGGATTTGTTGCCAGGCAGGGAACACGCAACACAACATAAGATAGATCTGACAATGAACAGAATTCAAATAGAATACAAGTCTGTGGGAAACAAGATTGTAATATTAACACTTGATTTGTAAACTGCCTTGGGTAAGCTGATTCCAAATCTTACTGTTGGTCCAATGAAAGCAAAAAGATCTGGTTTCACTAATAGATCTAGAGAAGGTGATAGAGTATTTAGAACAGTTAGACGGCTTAGTTAAAGATGCAGGACATCAAACTCTGACTGCGGCAATAACTTGGAGAACTGAGGATGAGGAAGGCCACTGCAAGAAGTAATCTGGCACCTTGGGTTTTCTCCTATGCCCGCTGCTGAGAAGACATGGAAGCTACATGAAGTGATTGAACAAGGGATGGTTAATAGAAAAGCCAAGTAAGTGAAAATTAAGTGAATTCAAGTAAAACTTCTAATATTGCTCGAGTACTACATAGAGATAGCTGTGTCATATTCTTGCATGTGTGTCCAGGTATCAGAGCAAGGAATGGTGACCATATCAGTACGCAATCATTTTGAATACTGAAACATATGATTGCATACAAGTATGTACGTCCATATTGAATACTGAAATACATAAACAGATCAGCTTTAATACTGAACTCTCTAAAAAACTAAAGATATTAAGTTGAGGGTCATTAAGGACACTTGAAATGAATAGACATGTTTAAGGTATTGATTGTAATGTCTTGAAGTGACAAGGCTTGATTGAAGTCAACTTCCACTGGCATGGCCACATTCATTGAACTGACCCATGACTGTTGAGCTTCTTGACAAGTTYGCTCTGTTCTACATTAAAATATGAGACTGTACAAGACCCCCCTCCAGACTCATCTGTAAGGAAACATGTAGTTGACGGGGATGAGAAGGATGCATGAACCTCCCAGTTGCTGGTTCTGAGAGACATGGATGGATTTGCACTTGGTAATGAGGATTCCAGCTCCATCAAAATGCCAAAACTAAAATCAGTGTGAGAAAGTAAAGCATCTCCAGAGAATATCTAGTCTTGAGAGATCTAGATAAGGAGCAAGATTTGTAAATTTCTTTCTCCCTTCAATGAAAACACAGAGCTTGAGGCTATCCCAAGCTCTTATAAAAACTTCCCAGTTGCCAGCATGACCCAGTGTAATACAGTTAAAATTGAAGACTTTTTGCAAACTCTACATGTAAGATCCTTTCTTCCTTCCCCCACAATGGGTTGAAGATAGGGGTCTGTGGAGGTCAGGTCAGTGAAAAAAAACTGAACAGCTCAGAACTGGGGGTATGAATGTTACATCCTCTCCTTGAAAAGTTTTAGACATAACCTTGTGATATTAGCTAAAACCTGAAATACATCTTTTCTATAAGAAACCTGACATGCAATTTCATAGCTGTGCAGACAAGAATAAAAATCTGGGACTGGAAACAGTACCACCATGATTCCAGAGCATCAGGAATAGTCTGTGCTCTTCCTACAATATCAAATGCAGCACATCCCTCTAAATATCCAACTGGTAAAATGGTATCTGCAGAGATCCAATAAGCTACATTTGCAGGAAAAATCAAACACACACAGATCATAAATCATTCAAAGAATGTCTAGAATACTAGTCAGATTAAGGTTAAGTGTAATGAATATAACCACATCAAGGCCAAGAACAAAGCTCTGAACACAGGATGACTCTTACAGCCAGATGTCCACTGATGATGATGCATCTGCAGTATTTCAGGTTATAGAAGACTTGAGGGAACCTGAAAGGATGCTGAAGGAAAATGCCCAAGTGATAATCTTAGAAAGCTGAAAAGACATGAAAACAGAAGCAGAGTTTTCAAAATGGATGAATAGCTGGTTGATTAATAACACAGTTTTCCATTTTATGGATGAGTCCAAATAGCATTATTTTCCAAGATCAGCATTAGTTGGTAAAAAAATATTCTGAGAGAAAGAATCACTGATCTTCTAAAGATGATACAAGGCTTTTAACATAGATTATTAAAAAAAGGAACAAGAAGTGCCCATTTAATAAGAATACAATGACACTAGGAACAAAATTAACTAAGACACTAAGGTGAGAAAACAAGAACAGGAATTGCCCATAAAAATCAATACTAAGCAGTCTCGGCAATAATTAAGAGAAAAACATAATTGCTCATTTATGGTCAGATACTTGGTTTAGTTGATGGAATTTAGTCTAATGACTCAAAGATTAACCTATATAGTCATAACATCATGAACAAAACATAATATTACCTCAGACATTGAAAACTTCAAATGCACCAGGTGCTATCTGCTACACAGATTAAAAAACAGAATGAGCTACACATCACAAATACATAAAAGCCTAGTAACTGTGAATGACATATGCAAGCAGATTCATGAGGCTACTGTTAAGACATCATCAGAATTTTTAAATGTTGATCATTCCTTAACTTTTGCTTATCAGTTCATAGTGACAGATACAGGGAAATTAATCACAGAGCTAAAAATTAATGACATTTAGTGAAAAGCTTATTTGCATTTGGTATATACCAAGAGAATAAAATCAACCTCATTTACATACATTCCGCATTAGACAAAATACGACATTCTTCTTTAGAATTAAGAACTCAATCCCATGTCTTCATCTCCTCCTTAAAGGAATACCATTGCTATACAGAAAGGCTGCATTTCAGGCACAATTTTCCTGCGTTACCTCGTTCAGCACTCTTGCGGTGCCCTCTGATGGCGAAGGCCAGAAGGTGCAGCTATAACCTCTCAGGCCAATTGCATCTGGACACATACATTGTAAGCACCATGGGTCAGGCAAGAACCGTAAGAAAAATGCATTAACAATTTGATTTTAAGCGAGACTAGATGCAATAGCAAGCCAGAATTTTCTCCCAAACCTCACCCCATTAACTCTGTGCTGACCAGAACTAAAACTGCCACCACAGCTTACAAAGAGAGTCAGCTTATAAAACATGAAATTGATAAAGTTGCTCCAAACTCCACACTCAGTAGGCAAAATGTCCGATTAGACTGCATGAGATAAGGTATGGAGCTGCAGCAACCTAGAGAGAAGGCTAATACATAGCATCTAATTTTCAGTATTTTGTCTGGGTTTGTATCCGCTTTTCTGAAAGGGAAAGGTTTGTTGAATTCAAGCCCAACATAGAAAATGATGCTTTCACAGAGCTCGCTTATAAAAAGCTGAATAAAGACTTCAGGAGAGAAAAAAAAAAAGAAAAAAGATTTTAAAAGCTAACTTAAAAATTACAGAATTACCTAAATTTGCAATTTCCACACTTTGCATTTTGAATCCTGCAAATATAGAAAACTTTTGAGTCTAATCATACAGTCAATGAAGCGTAATTGCTGTACCATTTCCAAGTAATACTAAAACCGCATAGTTTAATTATAGTTGCTAAGTGACATGACACAGTAAACAAAAAAGGAATATTACATATTTCCTTTTGAAATTTCCAAAAGTAAATATAAATAAAATAGACCTTAAGTATTTCAACTTCAAAGAGTACTGCTACAAATTAGAGACAAGCATTTAATATAAATGCAAGTTAGAGAGCAATTCTACCCTCCACATTTTCTGTCCATCTTTACTGACAAAGTTTTTCAGAGATTATAGAGATTATTCAAGGAAGTGAAGAACTACCAAGTAGTCGAAAAGGATTGAGTGAGGGACCTACCAAGAAATCTCCTCTCATGCAAGTCCATGGAACCTGATGGGATGTACCTGAGGGTGCTGAGAGAGCTGAGGTTATGAGCCTGCTCTCCACCATTGCTGAAAGGCCACTGCAATCAGGAGAGGCTCCTGATGACTAGAAGGCAAGTCTTGCACTCATCTTCTGATAGAGCAATAAGGATGACTGGAGAACAATGGGCCAGTCAGCCTCACTTCAGACCCTGGGAAAGTCACAGAGCAGGTCTTCTTGGAATGCGCTTCTGGGCACACAATGGAGAAGGTCATCAGGAATAGCCAGCATGGATCTACCAAGGGCAAATAATTTTTTTTTTTAAATTATTTTATTTTTAACCAACCTGGCTGCCTTCTGAGACAAAATGAGTAGATCTGTGACTAAAGAGCAGTGGACGTCATCTACCTTGGCTTTAACAAGCCTTTTGATACAGCGTTCTACAATATCCCTGTATCTAAGCTGCACCTTCATAGTACAGTCACCTACTAGATGGGTGAAAAGCTGTTTGGAAAAGCTGTGATCCTAACCGGAAGATCATTGTACATCAAGGAGTTAGGGATTCCCTTAACAGTAAGCCTGAGTAGGCACAAGCCTGGGCTGTGCTATACTGCATGTATAACTTGGCCTTCTGCTGTTGTGCCGCACATATCCCTTGGCTGCAGGACAAACTTAGGTGGCTAATTGTAGTGAAGCAGCCTGTGGGCAACTCCCACCAGCAACTGCACCACCTGCATGTCCTTGTCTTCATTTAAAAGTGTGGCAACAAATTCTCATGTCAACATGTAGAAACCATGAACAGAAAATCCTGTAAGAGCTCAAAAGACCAAAATGGGGTAACCTTTCACAGACAGGATCTGCACAGTGAGATGTGCCCTGGTTGGTGGCTTATTTGATGCCCCACAACTCTTGAGTTCCCAGAACCCAAAGGGAATAAGATTATCAGTACTATCCTCTCTTTATCATATTACCTCCAATAAATGGCATTTTAAGCAACACTSTACTGAGTCTGACTGCCTTTCTTACTTAAAACAAACCAGCAGCTCCCGATATAAAACAGTCATCAGGCTCAAAGGGTAGCAGTTAATGTTTTGTACACTACCTGGAGGCCAGTTACAAGTGGAGTTCCTCAAGTGCCTATCCTGAGAGCTATGCTGTTTAATAATTTTACCAATTACCTAGAGGAGACAAAATGCATCTTCATCAGGTTCATAAACACCAGTTCGGGGAAGGCAGTCAATGCACTGAAGAGCAGTGCTGCCATTCAGGGGGATCTAAACAGGGTGGAGGATTGAGCTAACAAGAATCTCATGAAATTCACCAAGCACAACTGAAAAGTCCTGTACCTATGACAAAATAAATCCCTGCATTGGTACAGGATGGTGGCCAGCTCCTTGGGGAACTGCTCTTCTGGAAAAGTCCTGAAAATCTGGTAAACAGTAGGCTCAACATTGTCAGTGAAGACAGGCAGAAAACGTAGAGGGTATAATTCTACTAAACTGGTCCCAGTTTATCAACATCCTTCTTACCGGGAGCCCCAAAACTGGACATAGTATTCTAGATGTGGTCTAACGAGTGTCAAGTAAAGGGAGATCCCTTCCCTCTACCTACTGTACTTCTTTTGATACAGCCCAAGATACTGTTGGCCTTCTCTGCTGCCAGGGCGCTCCACTGGCTCATGTTGAGCCTACTGTTTGCTTAGATGTGAACTACACTAAATCCAAACTGTAATGCTTATACTAAAAGTTCAAGAAACAGGATCACATAAATGTAAATCATCTCATCAAAGTCAGATACACAATCCCATTTGGCTGCTTTTGTCTTCATATGCCATTAAGTGGCTGAAGGAACATGCATTAGTGGCCAGGGACATTCTTGGTGACTATGACTTAGATTTCAATAGCACTACCCAACATAAACAAGAAAATGTAAGGAAAAAAGTTGGAGCAATGACTTGTTAGATGAGAGCATGTTACCATTGGCTATACGTAGTAGTAAATTTCTATGGTGAACCATATCTTAAAAAAAAACAAAACAAAACAAAAACCCAAAAAACCCAACAAAACAGAAACAAACRCACCACCACACACAACACGCATACACACAAGCAAAAGCCTCCTCTTTTCTATTCCTGGAAGGTTTATCTGTGGCTTCTAGGCACAGTCACAAAGGCAAAGGAGGTTACGAAAAAGATAAGAAAAGAAAATGGATTTCTTTTTTGCAARTATCTCATACCCTTCTACTACTCATAATAGTATTCATGCCTGAGGAACAGGAAAGGCTTCCACCTGAAAACAGTGCTCACAATGACCCTCATAGAGCTTCTGCACAGATATGCTAGCAATGCTGGCAGAGCACCCTGCGCAGGGCAGGCCAGGAGCTTTCGTTCTCCCCTACTCCATAGCTACTTTTTAATCCCTCAGCAGTAGAGCACACGTTTATGCTTATGCATTGTCTGATGTATTCTTCTTTGCATCAATTGAATTGAGGTATCCCCACATCCGCTCATGAAACAATCCAACTCTTTAAAGAGCCAGGTACTAGGCTGTGGACTTCACAAGAATTACCATTATCTTTGAACCACAATAAATTTGCCAAAATCACAGATCTAACACAGTGCTGGTTTCAAAAGCATGCAGCTTGGAAGAATTTTTTATTATTGCCTCTCTAATTATTACTTCAATCATATCTCTGCTTTCATTGCAGGCTCTACCAGCATTATCCTACRCCATAAGAAAAATATATAGATGGATAGAAGTGCCTCATAGTTTTCTACTAGGAAGTGTACTGATAATGAAAATTAGGGGTTACTCCCCAGCCTAAATTTAGGCAAATGCACATCATCAGATGATCCACAACACTCCCCTCTTTATTCCTCCCAAAATAGCTTCAGATCAAAAGTCCAACTGGATTTACTATTTAAAACTGGTGGCTAGTTGTACTATGAGTGATGAAGKACTGTAAGGGTGGAAAGAGAAAGTAACTACCAGCATCAAGATGTCTCCTCTCCAATGCCCTTTGTTTCTTATACAGGAGCATCAGAGAACATACCAAATTTAAAAGCAGATTAACCGCAAGATTTTCATTTGTTCAGTAAAAACAATCTAGAAAAACAATTTCAGTAAAGTCTAGAAGCATGTTTCAAAAGAAATAGTGTAATTTGCTTTGAAATTCCACCTATTAAAATATCTAACAAGGCGAAATGTTATTGTATGTGACAGATAAGAGACTGATTTTAAATTTAAATATATTCTAAACTAATTCATAGCCTCTTATTCTTTAGCCTACATCCTCTGTTACATTTCCTTTACTTATTTGTTCATGCAATATGAGATATCATCAACTTTTATTGAGAAACAGGTATTTGCTTTCTGTCACCAAAGGGTGTTATGCGGCTAGTGTTCTACAGTAGTGCCTGGGAGACTCAATTCTTCCAAAAATTGCTTTAAAAGCTTGTCATTTGGAATAAGAACCAATTAATAGTTTTATTCATTCATTTTGACAAGTGGTGGGATTATTCCCACTTTTTAAAGAAGTAATTCAACATTTTCACATACTCCAAAGAGGATTCTTCCAATTCACAATTCAGTTTTAAAGGGGGGGTGGGAAGGTGGGATTTCCACATTTTAAAATTTATTTTTATTGTCTATACATCAAAAGGATGGAGCAAAAAGAAACACAAATCCTTTGGGATCAACAAAGCTGGTAACAGAACAACCTTCACCTCATTTTGGCAGCATAACCAGCAAAATAACAGGGAAACTCGTGGGGTTTTCTATTACTTAAGAAGCTCTAAACAATTACAGCTCTTACATCCAAATTTAATCCATTTCTTTCATATKTACATATATAAACAAAGGCTGTAGTCATTAATAAACCATGTCATTTTGCTTAACTCATGACAGAGGATAATAAAAAATCTTTGCTTTCTGATATTTGTTCAAGTCTACAGATTATTTAAATTAAACATCAATCCTTACAAACAGAAAAATACTAGTATTTACATAAAAAGGAATTTGTTTACATAAATACAGAAAAAAAATTATAGCTAAAAAGATCTTTCATAAACTACATGTAAATTGAAACTGTGTATCTTCATTGGTCTGTTTTTCCCTGATACTTCATCTTATTTTCTGCCTTTCTAAAACTCAAGACACTGAACAGCTAATTCAGTGTCCTTTCAAAAATCTGCGGAGCACATAAAAGCTTTTACAAAATTTCACTTATACCTGGAGACTTTCCTGTGACACTGGATGCTGAATAAATCCATCATCGCCTTTCAAAATCAATTTTTACTACAAAACATCTATATTACAGTACTTTTGTGCCTCTTCCCTCAGACAGATGAGGCATCATCAGACAGATGAGATGATACAAAACATTTACGTATATACTTACACTTGACATGCTACCGAACGTACATAACCCATGTAGAATCTATGGAAAACCTCTCCTGGTTTTCTATTTCACAGTAATAGAAGATCCAAGGAATAACAAAAACCAGCCCAGGTAAGGCCATACAGACATGTCTACTAATGTAGAGATTATTGCTACTAGACCACATCTTCCTTACATACCTGAAGAGAAAAGAAAGCCACTTCAGACAAAGAAATTTCAGTTCATAGCAATGTCAAAGTGCTCCACGTGAAGCTACTGTCATCTTTCAGGACTCCAGTGCTTATAAGTCCAGGCAGGCTTGAAACACTGACAGATTAAGGTAGACCTGTAAAGGTGGAACACAGCAGCATGGAGGCCTCTCTTAAGGAAAGCTAACTCAGTAATGTTGCACATCCAACTTTTGATTCATAACTTTCTTCAGACTAAACAGATCACATGATAACTGGATATGCAGATACAATATAGTACACCTCTCATGGCAATGCAAGGCTAGACTCCTCAATAAGGAATGGAAAATTACCTAGAAAGTATGCTCCCTAGCAAGAAGTAGCTTGCATCAGTGGGTCAGTATTTCCCTGTAGGTCACCAATTCGGAAATTTGGAAAAAATAACAGAAGTGAACTATAAAATAATCGGAGATGATCCAGCAGTAGGTAAAACAAAAACCAAAAAGACAAACAAACAAACAAACAGCCAACCAAAAAAAGACTTTCAAAATCCATGTCAGGTACCCAAGAGAAACTTAACAAGGAAACAGCTAAAAAAAATCAGCTGAGCATAAGACACTGATTAACCAACTTTAAAAATGGATCCCCGCAGTCAAGGTATTCAGGGATAAAGTAGTACCCTCCTTAGGCAGGTAAGTTGCTGGCCACTAGCAGGAAGGAAAGTGATGATCCAGTAGGAGCCTGGCAGCAGAGTACAGCCAATGCAAAGGCACCTGATGCTCTCCTGGAGGCAAGTAATCGTTCAAATAAGGATCTGCTTCTTCACAACCCAGAGCTGCAAAATGAAGTCACAGCTGGGAAGGGAGTGGGCCAGGCAGGGTACTCCAACAGGCCCAGTACTTCTAGAGCCAAGTTTAACTACCCTAGCTCTATATTTGCAGCCCATTTAAATCATGTTTCTAATATTTCAGGAAGACAGCACTCCAGTGATTTCAGTGACAGCCTGTACAGACTGCCCATAAGACACAGGTGTGTGTTTCTATTGTAAAAATTCTGCTCAACTATACTGCCTCTGAAACATAACCTGCATTCCTATTACCAGGAAAAAATATTCTGACAAACAATCTTCATTCACAAGAACGACAGAAAAATGTCTACTTCCTCTCTAGCATAAATATGCAGATCAGCAATTAATTGCAGAAGAAATACATTAACAGATGAACTTTCCATTTTACTGCAACTTCTCAAAGGGAAGTCATACAACAAAACCACCCAGAAATCAGCTGCAGCAACAGTGACAGTGACTAGCATTTCTAGAAATACTCACTTCATCTATATTTAAAACAGTTTAAAAATAAATATTCAAGAAGTTCAAAAAGCATATTGCTACAGTTTTTCTTAAAAGTTTAAAACACTTGAGTTGTGTAATCAGGAAAATTAGTGGGTTTTTTAAATTAGTCTTAGCAGAATTTCTTTCAAACACGTCTTGGCAAAGGCATTTCTGAGATGAGACTTGTGCATACTTTATTCTTACACTTGCTGCTTAAAGAAGTGCTCCTACCTCTAGAAAGATCCTATACATTAATTAACAAAGTGTCATCTGATATGACTATCAGTTGTTCAATTTATTTCATGTCTGACTTTGAGCTACTGACAGTTGTCCCATTTTTCCTTCTGATTGAAAAAAGGACTTAAGATTTAGTCCCTCCCCAATAGTCAACCAATCTTTATCATTAGTAGGAATGGCAAAAATATGTTAACATCACATATGCAGTGTACATTCCCTGGCTTAGGATATCGTAAAACTTTACTCAGGAGAATAGCCACTCTCCATATCTCACGGAGAAATGTATGGGGGAAAAAAAAAAAATCATGTAATTGGAAGGGTAGTCATCACAATTTTTAGTAATTCAACCTACTTCTTTTTGCCTGCTCCATAAACTTGCATTAAACATTTTAAAACATAGTCTCTTCCTATCCTTCTACATTCCATATTTTTCGCAGCCTTTTTTGCTGTTAATCCAAATTGTTAATTCAAACTGTAATCATAACTTAAGATACTACAGCTTAATTTAGGTCTCAAAATAACTTGCATGACTCCAGTTCCTTCTTGAATGCTTAATCTGACACTCACTGCTGTACCCGTTGCTTTCAACAGCTGCAAGACCTACTGATTTCATTGTCACTAGTCATAACAGCAAGTCCTACGAGCATCTATATTTGGTATGCTATAAAATATTTATTACTTATAAACAAGGTGCAACTTTTTTGATATCTGTAGAGTAGGTTTATAAAAATGTGCAATATGCTAGCCAGAATTTAACATCCAACCAAGGATCATGAGAAGCAAGGGTTACAGACAATGGAGATAATAAAAAATCACCATGGTGAATGTAGGTGCATTTACTCTTGCATTGTTTGTGATTTTTCCATCATATAGAATTTTTTAGGATTACATTGCAAAGTTTTCAAAAAGTTCCTCTCCCCTTTACTTCCAAAACAGCTTTTAGAAAGGGAGCAAGAAAAGAAAAGAATCACTTTGAAAAGCAAATGCAAGGCGGTCACTCTAAAGTGTAATGAAGAAATTGGGGGGAGAACCCCCAAAACCCACACATTTCTTTCAACACACAAGGCTTGAGATTAGCAGAAAGGATGAGTTGGAGCAAGAAGAAGTCCAATTTTAAGAACTGGGCAAGGCCATGTACTCCACAGAGCTTTCAAATAGAAGAAATTTTAATTTATCTAACAGAAGTGATGAAGTGAGTTACCAGAGCGATTAGACAAAGAGGCAAGCAAGAATAAGTGTATTATTTATACTCTACAGGAATTGCAAATTTAGCATAAATACTTGCAAAGTTTAAGTCATAAACAATTTGAAAATTAGGACAAAAGTGGCACACTCTTTAGAAATGTTATAAAAATGTAACTGTCAGGATTTGACCATGTTTCTTCAAAAGTGTCAGTGATGCAGCAATGTTGCTTTTCAACAATCATGAATTTAAGAATCCATTTATTAAGCCCAGTGAATAACTGTTGCGTTCTAAAAGCAACTACATCACTTGAAAGAATTGGTTTAGACAAAGCACATCTAAGATTTACGCTCCTTTACAGAATCCTGCAACGTTGTAGGCAAGATTCAATATATTCATTTCAAGGGAACTTTATGATTTTCTGTACATGGCAGTGGTAGGTAAATTGTGTCTCTTGAACCACACATAAAACTAGTAAGTGGTTGAAACTTGGATCTCAATAATGAACCTCTATTTATGTATAGACAGGTGGGAAATCCAAGTCCCCACTATCACAGAAGGGATTCAGCTAGCATTATTGAGATATATGAATCAAGTTTCCCCAGGAAACAACTGCACGCGCAAGTCAGTCTCATTCCACAGTGAAACACTGGAAGGCTGAGAAACACACTAGGTACATCTTCACTGGCAGTTTGGATGGCTCCCTGTGTCACTCGAGTCCTGCTCCATTGGTKGTCCACAGTAAACATCAGCTAGATCACTTATCAGTTAACTTCCAGAGACTTAACTAGTTTTCTCCAAGAAAAAGCCAGAACACAGTTGACGAAATAATTTGTCATTGACTCCGGTGTAAACCAACTCCAGATAGATACTACTACAGGTATCACTTAGCAACTGTCTATGGGTCACAGAAAGCCGTAAGAAAATAATCAGGAGAAAACTCAAATTTCTAACAGTGTCATCCTGAAATACAGACTTCTATTTACTTATCAGCTGCATATGCCATTACAGTTCTTTCTTACTGACTGTAGTGCATCATTCTCAAATTACTGTTACCAGCACGTTAATAAATTGTTGTCACATGACATTAAACAGGTATTATATTAACTTACGCATTTCCAGGTTATCACATCTATCACACAACATAGAAATAAAATTGTACTTCCTGCTAGTATATTCTATTCTAATAGTTCTTCTGAAATTTGGGGAACATCTCAACAGTTAAGCAAGCCTTCCACATGCTTCAAATCCTGTACATCTTGCTTTGTTAGTTTTACTATCGTGAAACACCTATGTTGATTTGAAGATGGAAGTATTTCCATATAAATCAAACCGAACAGGACCATGCAGAGACCACAGCAATTGTTTATGCTGCAATTTAGTACTTAACAAAATCTTACACTTTGTAGTAGATGCAAGAAGCAGATAGAAGAAATAGAAAGACAAAATACTGAATACAGTCAAATTTCATTTAGCCTCCTAATATTACTTATAATTACTTTAGAGACTACATAGATTGCTAGCATAAAAGAAACACATGGACTTCAATTAGTAGAGGAGATAAAACACTGAAGGATGGATTTCAGAAAATAGCCAACAATGGGACAATTAAGGGGCCATGGCAAAAAGAAGGTCCACAAAGAAAAGTCCAWTGAGTTTCCCTGTCTTGCAGGTAACCATTCCGCATACAGGCTTGAGTCCTCTCTGACACACAAACATACACTCAAAGTCACTTCCCTTGATTTCGCTTCTCCCACTCAAAATACCACCATTTTATTCAGTAGACCTTAGACAATGACCTTACAATATAATACTACTCAGAAATGAACACCAGCTGCTTCTCTGCAAAACTCTCACAGCAAACTTTCATCTGAGAGATTCAGAGGACAAAGTCACTGTAATCACATTTTACCCTGCACTGCCAAAGTTATTACCTTACTAACCTTGCATGTGCATATTATAAAAATCATCCATTTACGTTACAGTGAATTACTTTAAGTTAACACTGGGAACACAACACCTGAAGTGAATTTCAAGTGACAAGACCATCATCAATCATACTTTCTCAACATTAATGCCACTACATAAAGCCTTCTGCTTCACTGCTTGAAAATGTAGGTGTTTTAGGAAGAATATGTTTTGCAGGTGGTGCCATGTATATTGATACTTTTCCCAAATTAGCACGTTCTTTGAACATATAGCATAAATCAACCGAAATAGCATATTTGACTAATATTTAATTTTAAAAGACAAATCATTACAAGTATTAGTAAAGCTAGAAGCAACTTACTTGATCCACAATCCACATTTCTAACAATTTTGAAGGTTACATCCCAAATAGGGAAAAGAATAAACAAAAAAATACATAAAAATTAGAAAACACCAGTGAGGTCTTCCTTTTGTGCTAAGTCCTCAAAACCCAACAATTTGATTTGTAGATATTTTATCAGATTACACAAGATCATACCGCAAAGTAAAAAAGTGTAGGCATTAAATTAAGAAGAAACATGTGCTATCAAGGTTGTACATATTAACATTGGAATCTTTATTTCTTATGATAGCACTTTGTGTTATTTTCAGTTAATATTTTAATTTGCAGGCAGTTAGATCCTATATGATGTTCTGACAACGCATTTTCACAAAAGCAACTTTTTGCAGTAGAGTTATAATACAAAGACCAGCCAAGTTACTACTTCAATTGCTATGCTCAAGATGGGGGAAAAATACAAGTATGACAAATCTACTGAAAAACTGCCATTAGACTATGAATGGAAAGTTCAGTTATGCTATCATTGATAATTACAAGTCTTTGTAAAATAAACTCTTCAAACCCACAATAAAAGCACTCATGCTCCACAGGAATATTTACACATTCTCAAGCATTTGCTTATAGCTTTAAAATGTAATCTTCAACAAGCACTAAAACTTGAGGACAAAACATTTTCTGAACTGTAACGTTCATTAAAGTAAGAATGATGTAATGATTCAATCTAGTTGATGCAAACACCTGACACTAATGGAGGCATCCCAGTCAGAGTCAGGTTTTTCAGTATCTATTACCCCCACCTCTGGAATTTATCCAAGAGCTGTTTCAGAGGAGGAGTGCAGGAAACACAGAAGCTAACACAACTGCATGAGCTGGAACCAGAGTGCTGAACCTCTATTCCGCCAGTATCCAACCTCAGCAGATYTACAAGCCTAGAGACCGAAAATTCAAAGAACAGCCAAGGTTAACCCACCCCAACCTAAGGGCCAAACTCCTCCCCAGCTGCTTGCTCACTCCCCCTCTTCAAGAGGAGAGGGGGGAAATAGGATGAGAAAGCTCATGGGTCGTGATAAAGACAGGGAGATTGCCTACTAATTACCACTGCAGGCAAAACAGTCTCGACTTGGGGAAAATTAATGTAATTTACTGTCAATTAAGATAGACTTAGGTAGTGAGAAACAGAGACAAACATTAAAACAACGCCTTTCCTCCCCTCTCTCCCAAGCTGAACTTTACTCCTTCACTCCAGACTCCTCCACCTCCCACCCCAAGCAGCGCAGCAGGCAGAGGGCAGGGGCAGCTATGGTCGGTCCATAACAGCTCCTCTCTGTGGCTCCTACCCACTCACATATTTCCCCTGCTCTGGCATGGTCTCTCTCCCCTGGGCTGCAGTCCTTCAGGGGAAAAAAAAAAAAAAATTGCTTCAGCATGGGCTCTCCACAGGCTGTGGTTCCTTCAGGAACTCTCCACCTGCTCCAGTGTGGGGTCCTCACGGGTGCCATGAAGGTCTGCTCCAGCATCATGGAGCTGCTCCTTTGACCTTGGTGTTCCCTCTGCTGCTTCTCACTCCTTTTGGTTCCCTCCTCCTCTCTCTGTCGGGTGTTTTGCCCTTTCCTAAATACATTTCCCCAGAAGCTCCACCACCTTGGCTGYGGGGCTCAGCTGTGCCCTGCGGGGGGTCGGTTGGAGCCGGCTGGAACCGGCTGTGTCCGGCACGGGGCAGCCCCGGCCTCTCCTCACAGAGGCCGCCCTGCAGCCACCCCTGCCAGCGCCTGGGCACCTGCACCCAGTACACAGGTTTAGTCAAGACTACTAGTGCTATTTTAATAATAAAAAGAGCATTTTATGTGCTCAACATAAAACCATAATCTCAATATAAAGGATTTTCTGATCAATCACACAGGAAGAGTATTGGTATCAGACACTAAGTACTAAATGGTTCTATGAGAAAAGTAGTTCAAAAAACCTAAATGCATCTTCAGAAATTACATCATTTCTGGGGATCAGACTTTACAGGGAAGCTCACACTGAACGCTGCAACACCTTCAGCAGGTGGGAGACGTCGTCCACCCCTACGGCCGTTGCAGTTAACCACACAGGGCGGGAATTGTGGAGGCAAACTGCTGTCCAATGCAAACTCCTGTTCAAACAAGTCAGACAACTGCTAATGTAATATTAAGTCATTTTCTCAATTATTTGAGGACACTGCTGATAAAGGCAAGTCCTAGCCAATGATTCAGCAGCCTCTTCTCTCCTTTCCCCCTTTTGTCCCATTTAGGATCTCTCTGGAGCAATCCTCCTTTGTGCACTACCGAGTATAACACAGCTCTGATATGGGTCTGCGGGTCTGAACCGTGACACTAAGCYGAATCTTCTGATTTCAAGAAATCAAAAATTAAAAACAACTATATCCTCAAAAAAGGAGATCCAATACTGCCAATAATTTCACAACCTAAGTTCACTACATGGCTATAACTGAAATTACCGAAATGCAGCATAGCATTACTGCAGAAATGTTTGTGTATTAGCGTAAACACAGTGAAACACTCATGAATAAAATATAATGCAATTTGAATTAATAAAAGTTTGCTTTAAGTTATAAAACAATTGTAGAGCTAATACTACAACTTACATGAACTACAGAAAATGTTTAGGCTTTCTACAGTTTAATCATCATTAATGGCACAAAGGAAATTATTTACTATCAAATGGGTCAGAGAATACAGAGAGAAGGTCCTTGCAGTATTGATTTTGCACATAAAATGAACTCCTTCAGCTGCATTTGCAATTGTCAAGAAGGCTTGAATAGTATTAAGTCCCCCTATTATTGAGCCTCAAGGAATAGCCACAGTCGAGATGTCAAACTTATTTTTAAAGGATGAAACAAAACATAGGCCTGCTTTATGGGCTTGACTACTAAGCGATTAAAGCATAACTCTGACTAAACTGAATTTGTGCCAGTGTCAACATAAAACTTTTTTAAAAGTCAGTACTATGAATTATTTACTCTTCTCTCAAAGCTCAGCATCAACACATCAATTCACTCTCATTATATTCCTCCTTTTTAACCCCAGCTAGAATCACCCCGTAACATGCAACAGTGATGGGCAGTGGCGACACAAGCCTGCAATGTAGTGAGCAACATAACACAGCTAGGCGACCATCCAAATTATTCAATGCTTTGGAGAGCTAGGAAGACTAGCTTTAGCACAAGCACACTCCCATAAAGTGTAAAAGCTTCAGAGCACCTTGGAAAAGACAGGGCAGGCCTTCACCATGAAATCATTCCTGTGTAGGGACAACTCCCAAAAACCTGTGCATGCCAACTGCTTGGAGTAACACCAAACAGCCTCTGGTAGGCAAAACATGCGTCACAGTACAAATAATCAATAACACCACAAAAACAACCCACATTGGAAAACTATGCTGCTTTAACGTTGAAGAATTGGACCACTAATGAGAGCCGTAAGAAAGATTCCTCAAAACTACATGCGTGAAAGGCCATCTTTCCACTATCTATATTCAGGGTATTTTGTCCCTTAGAAGCCTAAAACAGACTGTCAAAGCCAGAAGTATTGGCTGAAGTCAAAATACCCCATAGAAGATACAAGTATTTAGCCTAATTTTATGACCCTGTGAAGATACAAACCCCTTCTTTAGAAATAGCATTCAAGTCTAATTTGAATTATCACACCATTAAGATCTTTGATTCTCAAATTCTAATAAAACAAGGATTGCCCATTAGAAAGTGCTGAGAACAAAGCATAAATAGCCAGATACTGCAAAAACACTAAAACATACTCCCAAAAGCACACATAAGGAATGCTTACCGAAGTAGTAACGTTATCAAAATACGTTCATTAAGAGACAAATTAAGTAACAAATCAGTGATGCTGTTTAAGGCTCTCTTATGTCTTAATTAAGCTTGGCCATGATGCACAACTTCTGTGCAAAGTCATGAAGACCTCTGTACTATCACAGTGCCTGAAATTCAGCACATTTCTCTTGATTGATTTCTCCTTTGCAGCGGACACATACAACATCCATGTGCTACAAAAGCATTACCAAGCATTACTAAGCCAGCTGTACTTGCAGAACTTGGGCCTAGATCAAATAGTATTTCAACAACTACTTTTCACAAACAATACTGGAAGTGTGCTACTGTGTCATAACTTCTATTGAAATGTGCCTCTTCACTCCAGATAAGGCTGAGGAAAATCGCTAAAGATTATCCTCCTAATTTGTTGTGGAACAGCAACCGTTACCATCTTTAGATTTTAAAAAGATTCCTTATGTACAATCCTTTCTTTAAAAGTGCATTCTTGTAGTTTCACTGAAATGTAATTGATGATTATGGTTTTGTTCCAGTGAAAACTATACTAATTATCCAGCTACCAAGTGTCACACTCCTGTTATGCCTCTGCTTGGTATAACAGAATAATGTTAGATTGACCCCTGTAAAACATGCTGGATTTTTGGCCCTCATTTCCAAAAGACTCAATTTAATAATATTCCTAGCATCTCTCAGCAGTGCACTATGCAGGCTAAAATTAGCTGAAACAGCTTATTAAATGCAGTTTCGCAAACTAAATCAGTAATCAAAACCCCACAACTTCAATCAGGAGCCTTGGAATAGGACAGAAATCACTAATCTTCTATTACTCCTTATTCTGAAAATACGGTGAACTTTAATAAACAAAAGAATGTATTAAAACTAAAAAGTAATGCAAACCTGAAATACTGCAATAACTTAAAACTGCAGTTCTATAGAAGACAGTTTTCCAAGCTCATGAGAGTGTTAAAATTTCTAAACCATGATTACAGAGGTTAACATAAAGAAGTACTTATTTACTATAAAGCAGCTATTGGCCTTAATAAAGTAATCTGGGTTAAATTAATTATATATAAGATAGTGTGTGTTCATAAGAAAAAGTTGCAGATTTTTCCTCAAACTGAAAAGTCAGGTAGCCTACTCATTACAGTTCCTACTGTTTTTCAGACTTCTCCTTAGCTACTCACAAAACAGGCAAATGCCAGAAGTCCATGAAGCTTCTCGAAAGTATTTTAAGTAGGTGCAGATAACCTGCGTACTTAGCCACATTTCTATAGAATACATTCATTGTTTTTAAAACCCACACAAGTGTTAGCAGCTTTCAGCAAGAACATTATGCATCAACTGAAATAAAAATGTCTCTAGTTGCAGTTGTATTAAAGGATTCTAATGGAAATGTTCACATAAAAGTAACACAATTTTCACTGCACATTAAATAATTCCACAGACTCCAGTTATATTCAAAATTAACAAGTTAGAAAATTAGCACACTGGCAGCTTCTTAAAGGAATGCATTTTTATTTCACACTGTTTACTAAATGCACATGGTCAACCTTGGTATTACTGTGACATAGCAATATAAGGCTTTGAAAACCTTTTTAAAAAGCAATCCAAACTGCCTTCATGTTATTCAATCCCGTATTTTCTAGGACTAAAATTCTTGCATTATACATGATCACCAACTTTTAAACCCTGTGAAGAGTTTAATATTGTAAAACTAGCAATTCCTAGAYTGATCACTGAATTACTCATAGAAGAACATTCACATACAGTATTTACCATAGGTGTCCTAACTAGATTTGATACGTCAAACATTCATACAATGAAGACTTTATTTTTGCCTGACATGTTATGACTTATCCTCATTTCCGTTCTCACTAACAAAAGAAAAAAGAAAAAAAAACACAAATCACTATTTTACTTGTTTCAACAAAAAACTGTTGCAAAATGTTATGGGAGAAAAGATCGATATGAAGAGAAAAAACAGTTGTTTGTATGGGGTTAACATTTTGAATGAAAAGTCACGTTACTCTGCGTGGGAAACAATTTTAAAATCCTCTAGCAGAAATTTCTTTACAATGCACATCACATGCTAAATTCCATTTAAAATTAATGAACTCTCAGCTCATAATGAACTTTCATTTAGTGCTGTCAGCACTTTTGCTAGGGTTTCTGGTATTCTCCAGATCGAAGCAGATAAATTTAAAAATCCAAAAGGCTACTGTCCAAGAGTGTCACTAAACAATGCAACAACAGTTGTAAAAATCAGACTTTATCAGACTTACCGCCAGTGCTTTAGATAACTTTGYTCTATAGTTATTCAAAACAATTGCATCAATCTCCTTAAGTGGCACATATGCAAAGCCGTCTTTAATAAACACTCTTCTGGCTCTAAACAGATCCACGGCATCTGCAAGTCCAACCTGAGAAAGAAGGAAAACCCACACTGTGGAACAGCAAAATAATGCAGTAACAATGTTTACAACCCTAAGATTCAAGATAGACCAGTAAAAGTTTAAGTCATTCTCTGTCTTTTAACGAAGCTCTATCCAGGCAAAACGTAAAGATTTTGAAATTGGATGTTGACTTTGGAATAGCTGATCATTATTTTGGTGGAAAAACATTGTTTACTTACAGAAAGTCATGCAACTAGGCAAAATAAGCTACTTTAAAGTTTGTATCTATGATTATTAGCCCAATTATGTAGCTTTGCATTACTTACTGATTTGATATTTGAAAATGGACTTCTGTTGGCCTTCTGTTTCAGGCATCTTGAAATATTTGATTCATGTAAGCTACGTATAAAAGGTCTTGGAAACAGATCTGGAACCCAATCAACTTCACTCCAAAGAAGAATCAGTGGGCTGCATTAGATAGTTCTTTCCTCTCCCCTTGCTCTCTTGCAAAAAGAATTTCAGACTAATACAATCAGACCAAACCTAGTTTCAGCAACAGATGTTTGAGAATGTCTCCATCCTGAACTGCCTGTCAGCCAGGCAAGTTAAGTCATTTGTCTGGGAAACGTTAAAACTTAAGACTGTTTTTGTGGCGAAAGTAAGGGATGGCAGAAGAGGACAGAAGACACTGATAGTAGTTTAAAGCTCCCTTCATTCTCCCAGTCCCTCCCTCTACCCTTATACTGACACGAAGAAGAGGAACTCTCATTAGTCTCAGTTAATTTAGATACTTTGATTAACTGTTAGCAATAGTATTATGTAAACCTAAAATTAGTAACTCCAAGTTCAACTGGAAGAGAATGAATGCAAATCTGTGGAACTTATCAATTTCTGCTTACCTTATAGACCATTTGTTCTTTTACTTTAGTCATACTGAGGCCAGGGGTTGATGTATACAGCTCATTTGCCAATTCATTTTTCAGGTCTTCACTAATCTAAAATTAAGAGTTTGTTTTAAAACTGCTGAAATACTTCCGAATAAGGCTTTTTTTTAATTAACATGAGCTAGAAGATTACTTAATCTGTAAATATATCATCACTTTAGTTGACAAGGGAAAAAGAATTACATATTCAGCAAGTGATCACTAATAATTAATTAAGCAGAAACCAGCAAAACACTAGTGGTCAACAGTGTTAAATAACCTTCCTTCTGAAGCAGTAGTGCAGATTTTAAAATATAATAATTTTAAACATTAACACAAGAACTATAAAACACGCTTTTTAAAAGTCAACCTCTTCAAAATAAAACATGTGACAATCCCTGCTCATATCTAGATTTACTGTATGCATTAAAACAAAGCATGATGACTCAATGGCAATTAGTAAGGACTTAAACAACTTTGTCAGATTTTTAACAAAAACATCAGTTTCAGCTCATTTTTAAATCCAGACTTTTAAAAAAATGACATATCATCTTATATTCATGGATTTATCTCTCTCTCCTTTTTTTTGAGGAGCGAGAACAATGGTATACTTCTTGTTCTCTAAATGTTAGTGCTTTTCCAGTTCTTGAAACAGGTAAGTTAAGCAGCAATGCTCTAATTTAACAACTTAAAAGTATTTAAGCCAAAATTTCTAGCTTGAAAAAATCATGGACAATGTTACACTTCCTAATATAAAAACTTAAATACTGCATACACATAAATATATATATTATGCTTTTTGACTACTTAATAACACACCAAATACAGCAGAAAAGCCACACTTAAAATTAGCATATTGTAATGATTTTACTAGTCAATAAATCATTTTGGGGTTTTATTCAACAGAAAACAATTAACAACAAAATTTGAAATCAAATTGTTCTGCTTTAAATCATGGTTAAGCTCAGGCTTTAAAACCTGAAAAAAGTAATAAATAAAAAAAATTTAAATCACAAATAATCCACTCTGATAAAACAGATCATACATGCTGGTAATCCAGCAATGAAACCTAGTAACCTAACTACATACAACAACAGTCTTAAGTATTTGCACACTATGTTCTTTGTAAGTATAATGGAAGTAGTCCCTGACTGAAAGGGATTAAATGTTAAGGAACACAGAATACCTTCCCAAAACATAGATGGACACAGATGTCACCAAAGTATAACACATTGTGTGACACTGCTCTACATAAACTGGATGTGTCCTCCAATACCTACAGAGAGATGATATAAGGCTGCAGTCAAGATAGCTTTTAGAGACTAGTCAGGAACCAAGCTAAGGCTATCACATGCAATAGATACCCAGACTCCAAATGCAAGATAAAAAAGGCACTCAGTGTTGTCCTCTCCATGGAAAGGGGTGTGCATAAGCAGTTCAGTTTCTTCTCTGAATGGGGCAGAATATCTAATTTGTTGACTAACACTTCTATGCAGTTAAGTGGGCATTTAAACAAAACTTTTCTCCTTCTTCTCAACTGAAAAACTGAGAAAATGAAACAAAACAGAACACTTTTCTTGGAAGTCATAGAATCATAGAATACCAGGTTGGAAGGGAACTCAAGGATCATCTGGGCCAATCTTTCTCGGCAAAAGCACGGTCTAGACAAGATGGACCAGCACCCCRTCCAGCCAAATCTTAAAAGTGTCCAAAGTTGGGGAAAGTCATAGGAAGGACCCTTTAAGTTCAAACTTGGAGAAGTAGCTCAGCAGATCCCCTCTGTGAAAGTGATTTGATAGATGCATACGAAATGGCCAAGGCAGCGATGTCTACAAGGCTTATGGTTACCCTGTCCGCATCCTGATGTAATCTGTAGTACTCTCTCAGGAAAATTGGCTTTAAAAATAATAATAAAGCTGCCAGCAAAGCAGAACAATGTAACTTTGAAGACAGAGGAAATACACAGTAGCATTATATTTCTGCATGTGAAAATCTAATGCTCCAGGGAAAAACAGCCTGCAAGGAAACCATTTTTCTTTAACAAAGTAGCTATATCAAAACAATTAAATGTGTTTGTGTAAATGATACGAGAAAACACTTTCTATAAAATACTCTCACTAACAATCTTTTTTTGTTAGTCTTTCAAAGATTCCTGCTTTTCAGACGTGACACCCTGGATCTATATACAAACTTCACACAGTGCTACCAAAACCCTGCTACTCCCTCCAGATGATATATTTCTTGTTTAAATAAGTGTAAATCTAAGTCACCACATCAGCCTGAAGCTTGCCTTTCACCTAGTATAGACCAAAGTTTTAATTCTAATTCCAGAATAGTGACTTCCATTTTTCAAATGTAACAGTTTTATGCTTTCTCAATAGAAACTGCTTAAGAGAGCCCAGTCTACAATGTCATTCCAAACCCTTGGTGAAACTGTCTTCAAATAAAAATAAAAAAAATAAAAACAGTACAACATATTGTATAGCTATAGTGGTTACAATTACATTATTTCTTCTAGGATATCTCACTAAAAAAAGTCAAACCAAGCCAAGGACAGGGTTTTTTTCAGAAAGCCATTAAAACAGTCCAGTGACTGTTTTACAGACAGACTTGAAATATTGGGGGGAGAATGAGAAGAGGGAGAGGCAAGGATTCCTTGCTTATTTGTTTTTCAAAAAACAATTAGCTCATTTTCATTAACAAAACCATTTTATTCAGTATCACATTTAATTTCAAGCATTTTTTATCTTTTAATATACACATAAAATCATCACACTGATTGACTCCAAGCTTCACAAGCTGTCTAGATCCTTCTTTATTAGTAATTTGACCGCATCAATCTTGTACAAATGTAAAGTCACAGTGATTTTAGATTTTTTTGCATCTCACTAGCAAAAAATTTAACACTGTTGGGGTAAAAGTGATCCTGGTGAAACCTACAGAAAAATAGCTTAACGGGCCATGACTAAAGATTTGGATAAGATTGTGGACAGTGTTACCGAAAATACAGTTTTATCAGAAACTGCATTTTTTAAACAAGCACAAAGTATTACTGTAAAACAATATTTATCATGTAAATAAATAATACTTATAAAGCTGTTAAATAGTTTACTTCTTACAGCCTCAAGTATCTCATAGGTTAGGCAAACCTTCAGCAGCCCTACAAACACTTTGCTCCTTGCCTTTTCACCAAATTCCCATTGCCTTCATGTTTTCAGCTAATGGAGAGAAAGGAAGAAGAAACAAGGATATCCCTAGCCCCTAACTAAAGCTGGGAGATGACTCCAGAATGCATTTAAAAATAAAACTTGCTTCCCTAAAGACTGGAACATTAAAAATAACTTTGCATTGGCATTTAAGGATTTCACCATTTTCACATAAAATTGTGTAAAATTGACTGAAGATGCAATGCAATGAAAATAAGCTCCTTATAGTCTAAACTCAGACTCAAGCTTTCAGTTAGGTCATGCCTGTACCTCTGTATACAGAGCATCATGAAACATGTATCCCAATTTTTCTTGGTTCTTTTTTTTTTTTTTTTTTTWAAATAGTTTTAATAAGAACACTACGGTTTGTACATTTAATAATTTCATCTCTAAAATGGCACCTGCAAGAACACATTCCGGTAATCATTAAAAAATTAGACACAATTAAATACAGCTTTTAGGATTCTAATCAAGATTGGAAAGATAAACAGACTGCTTAGCTTTTTACAGCGCTCAATGATGTTCGCCAGATAAAATACTGTGATGTTCAAAAGATTAAAAAACAAAACAAAACAAAACAAAAACCCACAGAATTCTTCTGAAGGTGTCATCTGGTGCTTATCTGACCCTCACACAGAACTGATYCAACTCACCCTGCAGAAGACAATTCACTAGTTTTGCCTCATTAGTTTTTTGCCAGTTTAATGAACTGGAACTGCTTATCACCAAGTCAGCCCAAGGCACCAGCAAAGAACAGTAACACCAGGAAAAGGATCTTCCCTTTTCAGTGGCAGTGGGTCACGTACCGTAGCTTGAAACAATTCAACACTTCATCGTAAGTTTTTGAGACTTAGAAAAATCAAGACATGAAAAGGGAAGGCATGAGAGGAAAGGAAGGAAGCAAGGATTTGGGACAAGTTGCATTATTTCTAGTTTTCTTGCTTTCTACATGCAGATTATTCATTGATTTTAATCACAGGATTGTCCTGGAAACACAAAGACACATAAATTTAGATTAAAATATGAATAATTTAATATGTAAGGCTTGGTTAAACAAACACTGGCAGTGAGGCAGTCCAAGAACTTCAAAATAAATTTGATAGCCCTACTCTGTTTTAATGAAGAGATAAAGATGCATGCACACATTATACTACTATACATGCACAACTACTTAATTTTGCTGTTCCTTACTGGGAGACTTAGAAACAGGAACTCAACGCACGAGTCCTTTCCCTTTCCAAGGCTCAGCTTCAGGTATTTACATGCACACGTTACTGGTGTCCTTAGAAAGTGAACTTTTTAAGACTTGCTTTTAGTCACTGAGCAGCTGGTACTCAAATGGCACAACACCCTTCTCAAAAAGAGATGGTGTCAGTCTCTCAATACTGCGCTATATTGCAATTTTAAGTATCAAACAGACAAAATAATTTCCTAGTCAATCTTCTCCATTGCCACACAGCACAGTACAAAGTAAGCTAGAACTAGAACACTAAAGTGTTAGCCTAGATACCATTAAATTTAAGAATATAAATTTAAAGTGTATTCAACTGTTTAATGAATACTAGCTTGATTAGGAAAGGACATCATTCCCAGCTGTCCTACCAATTAAGAGCACAAAGAGCCTTAAATAAAACCTTCGAGGCTCATAAATTTGTTGTTCACAAATCTGATTACAATGTTTCTTAAGAGATATCAATTCCATTTTGGCTAGGCAGAAATGAATTAAGAAGAAATTTGTATTTCCCATGTTACTACAACTTACTATCTTAGCTCAAGTTCAGATTGCTGGCATTCCTAAAAATATAAAGGGCTGCACTTGGAATTATTATGTATTCTTATCCATTGACTCAAATGTTGTTTGGGTTTGTTTTTGTTTTGTTTTGTTTTAAGTCAGGAGTGGGCACAGAACGGACATTTTATGAATCTTCCTCAACTATGCAGCTAATTCACTGTTACCATAATCACAGAGAAACTCAGCGACACAGGTCTAGTTTCCTACGTTCCTGACAAACATTTCCCTACATCCATGAAAAGGAAAGCTGAACAAAACCATTACTACAGATTACTCTAGAAACATCACCACATACATATTAGAGTCGCACATGACTGAAGAGCTAACGGAAGATCCCTATGAGAAATACGGCAACAAGTTTTCTTCCATTTACAAACCAGGATGCTAACGACAAACTCAATTTTACAGAAACTTGTTAACAAACGTTTCTCTAGATTCAATCACAGGATTAGCAGGGAACAGTATTTCAGTGTTTACAGACCATTTTATGAAGCTTACGTCCAAAACAGCAACTAGTAAATTCTGCTTGCAGTGTAATTACATCCTGCACAAACTATCCTATCAGCTTTTATGCTCTTGTATAAGGAACAATAGAAACATTTCCAAAGTTACTGCATTCACTGCTAGGTGAAGAATAAATTCATTTTGGAAACATTCTTAACCTCAACCACTACAAAAGAACTTAATACCTTGATTATCCTAAGAATTTATTTTCTTCTTGAATAACATATGGATATCATTTTTAAAAATACACTATTGATTTCCCAATTTTCTCTTCCCTTATGCCCAAAAGAACATCTAAAATATTTATAGAAAAAGAGAGGACACTTGATGACACAATTCTCCTTGTCTATACTAAGTTTCTTCCAGGAATCCAAAATTGCCGATTGGTAAAACTGAGGATCTACAAGATCAGGTTAGGACTTGCTGTTCTTTCATCATTTCCAAGCCATTAGATAAGTGGCAGTCAAGAGTCACCTGATCAACCACTGAGTGCTAGAGCACATTATCACACAAGTAGCATAGGTACCCTTCCCACCTCTTCTATCATAAGCTGAAGAATGTCGTGTAGAAAATATCTATTCTCCACTGCCTTTCTGGTACAGCTGCCATTTCATATCACTGTAGAAATCCAGGGTTACAGCAGAACATCTGCCTTAGGATTCAGACTGTATTCCAAATGTTGTCTAGTTGTTTTCAGCTAGATTAGGAGGAAGGATGTTTTTATTCATCATCTCATTTTTACTGCAGCCTTTTTTGCAATTTTTATTTCAAAGCACGTAACTTTTTCAAAGCCAGAAAAGAATGTACTTCAAAACAGAAAGAGTGTGTATAGTACCCAGTACAGAAGGATTCAACCTTACAGTGGACTTTAAAGGTCCTATTTAACTCAAACAATGAACCACACAAAGCTTTTTAATAAGAGTCATGGTGCTCTAGGGCACTAAAGGGGGCATAAGCAACTGTACAGTTTGTGGTTTAGTTTGACTTTAGTTTCACAAGTCAATTTTAAGCAATAAAAGCTATCTTCTAAGGGTCCATTTAGATTTCTGCAGATAATCAGCATCTGTTTCTAATCAAACTGAGATGATTACCAAATTAAAACTTTTAATTAGCATTTTGCATAATTTACAAACTGTTGTTCATTATGTTTATGAAGGTGAAAAGGGACATCCCCAGTAGCTATATATTCTTCAATCACATTTATTACTTAATTCCACAATTTCATAGAACATCACCAACACCATATGTGCAAATAAATACAGGCAACTAGAATTACTGCAGCAAAATGCTAGTTTTCTCCATGACTAATAACAAAGTCATGCTTATAGTTCAAGGATCCATTAGAGAAGGGTAAAGACAGACCCCTCCCCGTCCATCCTGTCAGCGCACAAAAAAAATGGCAAGTGCATGTTCTCCTGTCCTTCCATCCAACACTTCTCCCTCTTAGATTTATGAGATGTACTTATATTTTCCTGTGAATCGAGCTTTATTAAAAATCTCTATATGAGAATACTATAATTCATTTTAAGCCTAAATGTTTTAATCAARCCTCACCCCATCTACCCATCCCTCACAATGTTAACTCACTAGAATACTCAGGTTGCTTTGCAATCAACCCAATTATTTTATGAGACTGCTTGGCAAAAGACATTACTTCACTATTACTTTGCAAACAGACCTGCCAGTTGACCTACCAAAGCCTCAGACTGCCATACAACAGCCTAAAGAGTACTACTTACTGGTTGAACTGGATTCCCATACTGCTAGTAGTTCTGAGGAAAGAGGTTTCCCCAGGATTTTCTTCCCCTAATACATAACTACAGTCAACTACAAGAGGTAGCCATAAACCTAGAGATCAATGGGCTTTTTTTCTTTACCTGGGACAAAAAAAAAAAATTTTTTAGAAAAGGAACAGTCAATTCTGTGAGGAAGAAGCCACTTGGTTTCATTTAATTAAATCTATCTTCTGAAACTTGAATGATTAAACTGAGAAATTTATTACTTCCTTTGAAATGAAATGCTTCAGGATGAGAGTAACTGGTTACATTTCTTAAAGTGTTAATGGTATACATGTTTCACTGTCTTATTTAAACAAACTCTAGCATTTTAAAAAAAAACTACTCCTAAGCCTTTCTACATACAGTTTTGTTTCTGTTACAACTTTAAGCATGCAGGTAAGTGACAAAATACATATTTTTAGCTTAACTTTGGCAATAAGGCACTACTTCCCACTTGGACATGCATCACTTCTGACCTTTGCTGTCACCTGTCATCCATCATTGGTTTTCAAGCAAAGGGACAAATGTAAGATTCAAGTAGGAGGAAACTAAGATAAAATTCAGAACCATTTCCTTCACAAATGCAAAATGCAGCCTACTTGGACATAGTTACTGTTTTAGCTTGGCATAAGTTTCCAGACAGTAAAATTAGGCTCTAGGCAGTTTCCACTTTTAAGCATCTTTCCCCATCCTGTTTGGGAAAGGAAGAAATATTATTTCATGCTTCTGAAACGCAAAGCCATAAACCCAATCAGAAGAACATTTTGGTTTATACACCTGGTACCAAAATGGATAATTACAGTCACGGCCTTTTAGCAGCTAGACACGGTATCGAGTATTTTCTTTCACCTATATCTGTCCTTATTAAGGACACAAACTAGTCGCATTCTCATTAATCCAAATCTGACTTTAGGATCTTCCATACTCAATAAAGGCAGTTACAAATCATTTTTTCAAGAAGCTAAACTACAAATATTTATACAACTGCCCCACTACTGAGATAAATGCTTTTGAAGAAAGCGTAATAGTGATATCAGAAGGTCTCTCATAGAAGTGCTCTGATCATAAAAATGGAAATTAAAGAAGTTTAATTTCTACTGCTTAAAGCTGCTAAAATAGTACTTCAACCGCAACATCAAAGAAGAGCTACTGTGGGAAAAAAAAAATTAACTCCACTAATGCATTTTGCTCTTTCCTTTTATTTTGCAGTTCTTATTCTTTCCTCTCAAATGCTGGCAGATGCACTACAGAGCGTTAGCTCCCCCAACTGATAATTCCCATCTGCTGTTCCTTCCCCATTACTATGATCCAAAGCATTTTATTAAAATAACAATGCTTTATAACAGCATTAAAAAAAAATTAAGATGGTTAATTTTGCAACAACTGGCAGTTACCCAAAAACACGGCATCTAACCTAGAAGTTATAAAAAAAAGTCATAATATTTTTTTAGATTTCAAGAGGCTTTTCAGAGGTGAAGAAGTTCTAAGATAATTTAAACAGGATCTTTTATGTTCTGTGGAGAGGAAACAGCAACACAAAAAGACGTATTCAAGAAGAAATATACTACACTTTGAAGTTTATTTCTTCTGCACACTGCAGAAAGATAACACAGAACAGAAGCATTGCAGGGAATCTAAATTCAATTATACATCATCCTTATACCACAGATAAAGATATGATAATAACTATTAATTTTCATTTCTTGTGGAAGCAACAAAGAGGAAACATGTCTATTTCAAGGAATGAACAGTCTGAAGATAAGATGAAGGAAGGGTCACAGGAAATTAGAACAGTCAAGATGATGACCGAACATCACTGAAAAATAAATTTAGGATAAAACTTTACGTTCTATTCCACTCCACGTTCCAGTATATCAAGTTAAATCTCTGGAAAGGTACAGCAACAAATCAAAGCATCTGACAGCACTTAGGAAAAAACACCGGAGACAAGTAACAGCCCACGTGGATCTGTCAAAAAACAAATTGCGCTAAGCCAATCTCACTGCTTTTATGACAGTGCAACAGACCTCAGGGATAGGGAAAAAAGCAGGTGTCATATTGTGTCAAAAGCCCTTAGAGTCACTCTCATAAGACACTTTCACAAGCAAATGACCAAACAGTTCCACCRAATCTCCTATAACCTGGGTGCAAAACCAATTGGAAAAGCCACGCATGGAAGAATTGAACTCAAAAATAGCAGGATGTATTAAGCCAAGTTCCATGATTATTTAATTTTAAACTAAAATTGTATAATTTAGTTACTAGCTTGTACATTAAAATAGGAGCAGATTACATATTTCAATGCCATGAGGCTGAGGAGTCCACAAGGGCTCTGGAGAAAGGGATCACACAAGAGCATCTGGTCTAAAACTGAAGGCTGTATTTCAGCAGAGACATTGCAAGGTTCTACATCTGAGCCAGTTCTGTACAAACAGAGGAAGAGCTGACTAACAGAGAGCGCTGAGAAAAGCAGTTGTGAGACCTCCCCATCTCCAGCTTGGGAGTCGCTATATCATGCTATTGGGGGGCGGAGGGAATGCAAAGAATACATGAATTTAATCTCCAAGTCATCTTAGAATTGGTAATGGTTCAGCTGGAATATTCTGACCAGCCGACACTGCACTTAAAAAAAGATGTTGCCCCATTAAAAAATGGCAAAGGACACCCACAGAAATGACAAATCACCACGCACAAAGAAAGAAGAAACAACAAGAAAGCATAATTAGAGTCATCTTACATATAGAAGGCAAATACAAAGAGGAAGGGAAAAAAAAAAAAAACACCTTTCTCAATTGATGGATAGAACAAGAAGAAACAGACTTATGTTACTGGAAGGTAGAGTTAGGTTTGAATTAGGAAAAAAAAGTTATAAGGAAAGTAAAGCAGCAGAATGACGACCACCACTGTGAGACATGAATGTACAGGTGCCGGGGACTTTGCAAGCAAAGCTGTGAAGTTTTCATGCACAAGGCAAATGAAACAACTGTCATCTTCAAAGTGCTATTCAAAGAGTCAAAGACAGAAAGCGAAGAAATACATAGCGTTTTGAAAGCAACGACAGAACATTTTGGTCCACATGAACAGAAGAGAGACCCTTAAACAGCCCCCAGAGAGAGACAAAGTCTGATTGGTTAAGATGAACAAGTTGCCTGGCAAGTTTTCACAAGAACCAAGTGGAAAGGAACCAGAAGTTCACTGTCTCTTCCAAATCAACACAAGATGTATCACCGACCTACAGAGACCTTCAGCTGCAGATACTGAAAGAACAGATCTTTCCTATGTTGTCTAAGAACAAGTGGTAGGTGTTGGACAGTTAAAATTATGCAAGGCAAAGCAGACAAAAGGCTGAAACTCAGATTGAGGGCTTCAGAGGAGATACTTCTGACAGTGCCAAGGAGTAAATGGTGTTCTAAGGAAAAGTACAGCTTTGCTACACTAAATGTAAGCTAGGAGAACATCCAAAAGAGAAAGTGGGAAAGAGAAAACTAATTGAATACAAAAAGTAGCAAAAAAATATTTTTAACCATCAGGTAAGGGTTGAGACCATAGTAACAGTGATACCACACGTCCAGGAAAGAAGAAAATTTGAAGAACTGAATCCTACTGCCCTCACCACAGAAACAGAATGGCTAAATTAAAAGAAAATAATCAGAATACCCACAGCCATACACAATGAGAAAAGAGAAGCATGACTGAGTAGACTAGAAAGTAGTGATACCAACTACAAAGGAATATTGAAGAGATATATGGTTCTTTGGTTGAAGTAATGCAGAGGAGTTAGGAATGCTTTATGAATAGACAAGCTGGACATTCAGTAGATGAAAAGGCTTTGAAACTTTGTATCTTCAGTAGAATAGATAAGGAAGTTATAGGGGAGTAAGCTCATTAGTGCAAGTGAGATCATGCAAACCAAGCCAAGGGTTAAAGGGAGCATGCGTAAAGACTGAGTTCAACTAAAGGACACTGTGAGGAAGACTATCGACGACCACCAGAGGACCCTTGAAGACCACCTATGGATATAAAAGCGCATGCATCAAAGACTTTTACATATGTTAATGAGTCCCAGGGAATAGCATGAATATGTTGGAAATCTAATGAATATGTATACCTTGATTGTATATAACCCCCACAGTTGAGTAATTTGGCGCGCACACTAGGTGGAGTGATCCCCTGTGCGCCCGGCGCCGCAATAAGGAATGCCTGCTTTCTAAAACTCCAAACTGAGTCTTAGAGAGTTCTTATTTCACCGACTTACAGTAACAGTAGTTTCAGTAGAGGAAGAAAAAGCTGTAGCTGAGAAACACCAGAAGGACCTGAAGTTGAAGTTAGGACAAAGAAAAAGCAAGCATTATAACTGCTATGTACAGTTAATTGAAGTACTGAATACAGTATTGGCAGGAGAGCTCATTACTTGAAGACAGACAGTGAATTGTTAAATTTTCTTCAAAATTTAAATCCTGTCAAAAGAAAGATTATGAACAGCTTAAGCGCATTATCAGTTTCACTGAAGCAGACTACAGCGTGAAAGAATGTCCCAGAATTTAAGAGCAAAATTAGGCATTACTTCTGCTGAGATTTGTACACAGGAAATAGGAATGCAAGATGCTCAGATGGATAAGTTACAGAGGGTTACTTTGTGATAGGAGAAGGAGGACTAGACTGACTTGAGAAACAGGAGAGAATAGCAAAATGAGTATTGCAGACCTATTCCAGGAATTAGAAGTTAAAGGCCCCAGAATATGTGGCAGTTATCTAATTCATTTTTAGACAAGTGACAGTTCCTATATGAAAAGTTTTATGAAAAGGCAATGAAGAGGAAAGTTCTGTTCATTGTCAGTTTAGGAAACAGAAGGATTAAGCAACAGCTGAGGAAAAAGTCAAATTCATGGAAAGAAGGAAGTGCTAATAACTACAGAAATTAACATGTAAGTTAAATTCACAAGGAATGAAAAGAAAGATAATTTAGACTTCTGCTAGTAGAGTTTCCTTTTAAGGAAACATTACTCCAAATACTAATTTACAGTAATTGGCATGTTAGTTGCCAATCCAGGGGACTCCACTTCTAACTATTGAGCAAAGCTAAGATACCAGTATAACTAGGTAACTTTTGACCCAATTTGTCCTTTAATGCTATAAAGCACAAGTTGGCATATATTAGAAGAAAAAAAAAGTGTAAATAAAACTCTAAAGAGAATAGTCTCATCACTTTTCCAAAATATCTTCGAACAACTGCTGAAAGAAGCAGAATAAATTAGAGGTGCCTATTTGTATTTCAGAAGCATGCAAAAATCCAGCCTAAGATCTAGGAGTTACTGTGCAATATGACATACATAGACACAGCCTTGAAGGGCAAGAAAAAGATAAGCAGCTGTCCTGGTTCCGGCTGGGACAGAGTTAACTTTCTTCCCAGTAGCTGGGGGGGGTGCTGTGTTTTGGGTTTGGTATAATAGGAGCATTCATGGCCCATTGATGTTTTGGGTGCTGCTGGGTGCTGCTTGCACGGGGCACTTTTCGGCCTCCCATGCCCTGCCAGGTGCAKGGGAAGCTGGCGGGGGGAGCATAGCCRGGGTGGTTGACCCAGCTGGCCAATGGGGTATTCCATACCATGTGATGTCATGCTCAGTATAAAAACTAAGGGTGTGGGGGGGGCTCTGGGTCCCGGGGATGGGCTCTCGTATCGGGCACGTGTCGGTTTCGGCGGGTGGTGAGCAACTGCATTGTGCATCGCCTGCTTTGTATATTGTTGTTGTTGTTATCACTGTTACTATTACTGTTCTACTTTGTTTTTATCTCAACCCGCGAGTTTTCCTCCTCGTGCCCTCCCGATTCTCTCCCCCATCCCACAGGAGCGGGGGGTGAGCGAGCGGCTGCGTGGTGTTTAGGTGCTGCCAGGGTTAAACCACRACAGCAGCATACAGAGTGAAGGGAAGAATAAATTTACTCCATTTTTATGGCTTCAGGTTTATCATCATCATCATGATTAATTACTTCCCCAGTATTAGGTCCTGTAAGAACAAATACATGAACAATAGGAAGCTCAACACCTTAATTCAGGAATTTCTAGGAACACCAATGACCCAGATATCTTGCAGTTTTCCTCAAACTTAGAGATGCTTTGAAAGCTTTTCAATAACAACTTGTGGCAGTCGCCATAAATATTCTGACTATGTCAAAAAGGCTATCAGAACGTCAAATTGATAAACTAGGATTTATCTCACACTATGAAGGTCTAAAAGCACTATTATAACAAAAAAGTGTAAGTATGGTCATTTCTCAAGGGCTTCTGATATGGGCATGCATAACCACTGACAAGAAAAAAGGGAAAAGAACAAGTGAAAAGGTTGGGGTAGGAACAGGGGGACGAATGAGGGGGTGCATACATAGCAGGGCATGTGGAAATCCACACAGATAACCAATCTCACTGATAAAGTTACATGACAAAATGGGGCTTGGACATAATGTCAACCGACTCAGAACAGGTCTTGTATCACAATCTGGCAGAAATAAAATCAGCACTCCTAACTTAAACAAAGGAAAACATCAGATGCCCACAGCTTGTGGCAAGAAAGAAAAATGACTTTCTAGTTAAAGCTCAAGTGCCACTTACTTGTAAAACCATTTACTTTACACAATTCCTTCATATACTGAAGAGCTTACTTTGAGATTAAAATATTTTCTTCAATGACTATAATATTTAAAATACTCACTATATTTCCCTTTAAATATCTTTAAAAATCTATATTAGTGGCTTTTACTGCCAGAAACTGTCAGGCATCATTGCTGTAATTACTCATTTATAGTAAGATTTTAATGCTTTAATCTCCCAAATTAATGTAAATCTCAACTGCACACCTGTGTTTGCATATTCTCTTTGACGGGCTCTGTCACCTTAAGTGTCAGCATTTACTTCTCTTGAGTGCTGCTTAAGGAGTTCTGTGCTCCCTATGTGACTGACTTTGCACATAGACTATTTAATGTGCCTTGAGAGCCGAAAATTACATGCCATACATAAAAAGCTTCGGTATTTATATGGACGATGACAGCACTGTCCCTTAAAAACCTTTTTTCTTTCTTTTTTTTTTTTTTTTAAAAGTACATGAAGTATAGAATAGACTGAAAACATTCTGAAATACCTTCAGAACCATTCCATGATTCTCCTGTTATTGTGCTAGAAAACCGTTCAACATATCAGGGGAAAATACTCTTAAAGTATAGATTAAAAATAAGCAAGCTCTAGAAACTGGGAACAGATTAGTAAGTATTTCTTGTTCACTAAAAAGAAAGAGACAATTATGCAGCAGAATCTTCTTCTCATATTGAATGCCCCATATTGAAGTGTCAATAAAGGCAATGTAGCACTCCTTTCAGGACAAGGAAACATCAAAAGCAAAACTCTCACATCTGAACATATTCAAAGGCTGACAAACCACATAACACTAAAATAACATTAACTTATATGACCAGGTGAAAAAGGAGTGAGTCATGGATCCATGTGCGGTGCTTTTTTTAAAAAAAAGTAAGTTTAGTTTTGAGGCAAGAGTATTTCTGTCAAACAGTAAGACATGCATTAACCAGTCTTCCAGTCTCTTCTCCCTTAAGAAGTTCCCCCAAATTTGGTGGACGCTTGACAGCAAGCCATCTATGAAGCTTTACATAAAAAGTCAAGACAGATAAGAAAACAGAATGAGATCCAGAAATTGAAGTGTCAAATAAGGATAAAAATAAGCTTTACTGAACAACAGAACTGCAGAATTACTGAACAGAAAGTTTAGCAAATGTTCCTTTAAGTCCAATGGTCAAAGCTGAGCAACGAGATCCTTTTTGCAAGACAGCAGGATTTTAACTAACATGAAGCAAATGCTATTCAAATTGCCATTTTCCAAGGGAACAGGTAACATCAAGAGAAATACCCCACAACTGGTTATCAATTAGATGACACTGCTCTAAGAAAACTACATTTTAAATGAGCTAGTAAATACCTATAATAATATTTTATCAAAATATTATTTCCTATTGTAAAAGTGTCATGTAACAAATGCTGCTCCCAGGCCAAGCCTAACCACTCTCAGGAAAACACATGGAAGGGACTTCTACCCTATAATGTATCATAGTGAGTGAGTGTCTGTGTATACAAAATCATTTCTATTTGCCCCCAGAAGGTAAAAGGTAAAGTTCAAAAGTTGAAGCTCTTCAGTGTCTTTCTATTTACTGGAAAGGAGGCTAATATTGTAAACATCACCTTTGACACCATGGTTCAACTACAACTTATTTCCTGAAGAAACACAGGGTAAATTCTGAATTGTTTAAGTTCTCAATACAATAATTTTGAGGGGGAAGCTATTGATGAAAGGTGTATAAATGATTTTGTTAAGACAGAAATCATCTTCAAAATTGAATGTTTTAATTTTTAAAAAGATACCAAAAAGAACAGAAGAGATACATCTAAAAAAGTTTAAAAGTGTCTGAAGAGCACAAATCTTAAATAATTTATTTTCTAATGCAATACCAACAGCTTTAAAGCAGTTTAGTTTAAAGCTGTTGGTATTGCATTAGAAAATAAATGACTGCATTAGAAAATAAATTATGGAAATGAACTAATTAAGACAGCTATTCCCAGATACTACGAAGTACACTAGCCCGTATTATTTTTGTACTATTAGCAAGCAAAACAGCAGTTCATTAAAACACTTTCTTTTGCCAAAAAACAGTTGTGGTTTTGTATTCTGATTAAGAGCCCAACACTCATTACACTACACAGAATGCTTTAACCAAAAGGAATAAAGAAAATAGTTTCACTCCTGACCCAAAATGCGGCCAAAAACCAAAAGCTGAAGCAAGTTATTGTCGGAGATGTTGAATACATCCTCTCAGAAGTTGAGACCGTTGAGTTTTTAAAACTGAAGACGAACAAGAGTAAAATTCCAAATAATCCTCATCAGTCTCTATTCTTGGGCACAACCTCAGCCCTTGCCACCAGTGACCTGACAACCTCTTCTTATCCAACCTAACTGTCGTGGTTTAACCTGGCCGGCAGCCAAACACCACACAGCCGCTCGCTCACTCCCCCCTCCCCTCAGTGGGATGGGGGAGAGAATCGAAAAAAAAGTACAATTCGTGGATTGAGATAAAGACAGTTTAATAAAACGGAAAAGGAAGGGAAAAAATAATGATGATAATAATAATAATGATAGAATATACAAAATGAGTGATGCACAATGCAATTGCTCACCACCCGCTGAGCGATACCCAAGCCGCGATCGCTACTTCCTGGACCACGCCTCCTATTTATATATTGAGCATGACGTCACATGGTATGGAATACCCCATTGGCCAGTTGGGCTAGCTGTCCAGGCTATGCTCCCTCCCAGCTTCTTGTGCACCTGGCAGAGCATGGGAAGCTGAAAAGTCCTTGACTAGCAGACTACTTAGCAACAACTAAAAACATCAGTGTCTTATCAACATTCTTTTCATACTAAATCCAAAACACAGCACTAGGAAGAAAATTAACTCTATCCCAGCCGAAACCAGGACACTAACATATCCATGCTTAAAGAAAAGGAAAACACCACTGCCATTTACTAACTTTTTTCCCCTCTACCACTCACAAGTAACTGGAAGAGTATCAGTTGTCAAAGCCTCCAGTAGGGTCTCAATCTCAGTAACACTTGAACATGTACATTGGAGTTTAAAATAAAAGTATAAATAATTAAAAATGTACAGAAGTTTCAACAAAAGAACCAAATGAGGCTGTCATTTCACACTATGGTACAGTTACAATTAACAGCTCACCACCACCACCACAAAAAAAAAAAAAAAAAAAAAGTGAGAATGAGGTCCATCATTCCCGCACCCCCACTATTATTCCTGCTTTCTATTATTCCTGCTTTCTTTCTACCCTCTACCTTTCTTGACATTTTATTCAATACCCCATGCTCTACCTCTTGCCTATGCTGGCATAAATTGGTAGGATAATACAAACACTAATATTTCACAGCAGTGTAAAATTTTGAGCACTGAACCGATGTTCCAGCAGGCTGAGCAGCACCAGTCCAGGTATCTTGCACACTTGCCAGAAAACAGATTGGCCAAAGCCATTTCCTGCAAGTGATTAAAACGCAATCTACCTGTTAGTAGTTCAAAAAAGTATCTCAAATATAAACTCAAAGTAAACTTTCCGTTTTTTCAGAAAGCCCAGGTTCCAGAGGCTTCTCACAGAAATACTAAAGATGGACTAACTCAATGCAGTGACAGCTTTGTAAAAACATTGCAAGGAAGAACCTACCTAAGCTTCGAATTTCCATAATTTACACTAAATGTAGAGAAGCTTATTTTCACAAACACTGTAAAAATTTTGAATGATCATAATCCTATGCATATTCAAACAAAAATTCATTATACTAAAGTCATCATCTTTAATCTGAACACTTTGAACAGTTTATAGCCTCCCTTTTACAAGTAAAGGGCATCTTTATAATCAGGTACAGCTCCCCAGAGAAAATATTTACTTATTTTAACAAAACCCTTCCCATGTGTTTTGCTCCATTAGCAATACAAACGTCAATCACAGGACATAAGAAATCCTATTATAAAAGTGAAAACATTCATTTTCATTAAATTTCATTTCCATTTTTGTTTTCAGAAAGTTCTTGTTCTTTGATAAAAATTCTCTTTAATCATGAGATCAGCGAAGCCACCGAGGCGAAGGGCTCTGGAGCGGAGGATCGCGACGGGGGACCTTTCCTAAAGTGGCAAAACCGCGGCAAAAACCGAAGGCAAAAACCCGCGAAGGCAAAAGCCCAGGGAGAGAGAGGGAGCCCCAGCCCCCCCCGCCTCCCCGGGCCGGAGGAGCGAGCTCCTGGCGAGCGGCAGCTCTGGCTCAGCGTGGGCGGGGACAGGAGGGGCGGCGGCCCAACCCCCTCACATACAAGAGCAGCCCCCAGGGAGCGCGAGCGACCCGGAGCGCGGCGAACAGGGCGGGCAGACAGGACGTGGCGCCTCAGAAGGGCGCGGCGCGGCGCGGCGGTTTGCGCAGGGAAGGCGAGCGGGCGGGGCGCAGCGCAGC
>JAYKAV010000382.1:86935-111991 GCA_035582835.1 Phoebastria nigripes | reverse complement strand
AAGCATTGGAAGAGGGTGTCCAGGGAAGTGGTGGAGTCACCATCCCTGGAAGTATTTAAAAGAGGTGTAGATGAGGCGCTTAGGGACATGGTTTAGTGGGCATGGTGGTGTTGGGTTGGCGGTTGGACTTGATGATCTTAGAGGTCTTTTCCAACCTTAATGATTCTATGATTATGACTGAGCCATACTGAGGGCTCATCTTTGGTGTATAGGATAAATGGTATATATGTATAGAATAAAGAGGTACAGTGTCTTTACATTGCTTCAACTTCCGTTGTGCTTCCAAACTCTCAGAAGGAGAGTATGTGACCGGGCTATGACCACCACAAAATGATAGTCTCTACTTTCTATTTCTATGACTATTTCATTGCAGCCCATCCACAGGGACAAGTAGTAACACTGGCAAATTTTAACCTACTGTAAAATCACAGCAGTGACACTTCTGTCCTGCTGCCACCCAAAACATCGCTTGAAAATCCAGGGCTAGATCTCCAAGCTCAACACCGAGCCATTCAACCTGGAATCAAACCCTCACAGTGCTAGTGCTAGATCCTCACAGGAGCAACTGATGATCCCCAAAAGGGCTGAACTGTGCATTTAAGAGTACTTTTGCTAAAGCCCTGGTAACATTAGTTAAGCGGTATAGACTGGAGCCCATTTTCAAATTGCTACAAGTTTTATGTGTGGTGAATGATACAGATAAAATCAAACATGACCATATATATAACTCTAATTGTTGCCCACACATGTAAGAAGTATTAGAAATAACAATGCTGATCATTTTAACTGAGGAATAGTGTGAACAGTTTGTTCACAGTCACGATATAAAACGTCACTTACTTTTGCTGCAAGGAAGATTTGTCAGCCCAACAAGAGACTTGTAGCATAAACATGGTCCTTGTACAACTGCATAAAGCCAGTGGAGATTTCTCTTCCTGTCTCTTGTAACTATCTGTGCACCACAGCAGACCACCTCTTGATGACCCTCTCTATTCTCTTCTCTATGATTATTACAATTTCTTCCAGCAATGCTTTCCTGAATTARTGTGCCAAATGCACTTGCATTTTCTGGCTAGGCATGAAAGAGTGTGGCCAAGTCAACAGCTTGTGGCCCAAAGGGTTCAAACACTAATGGACGTGGTCCTGCCCTGTTTTCATTCTTTTTCACTTAGGAAATCCCTGCCCTCCAGAAAGATCAAGTTTGATCTTTTTATTACACACCAAAGAACAGCTTGAGGAGGGAAGGATAGCATCACTGAACCTCAGAGGGTTGGTATAAACACCACTGAGCTGAAGGGACTGGATTTTCAGTTTCAAATCATCATTTTATTGGGCTCGAGGAAGAACACAAAAACACATTTGACTATTCCCTTCATCTGAGAGAGAGAGTATTGTTTTACCAGCGTTGCAGGGAACTGGGCTGTCAAATCCTCTTGAAATGTTCTGAAATACAGAAGCCTGAGTGACTCTTTCAGGGACTGCTGTGTTGTGGGGAATGGAGTGGGAATTCATGTCATTGTATAGAGCGTGCCAATCTTTTCACTGAATTTAAACACGCTGGACTCCTACATCTTTGCCTAGCCTTGACATCTGGATCCATTAGGAATTTGCAATTCTAATTTGAATCAGCCACACTAATTGTGCTTTTTTTTAATTGGCTGCACTATTGATTTTACAAGATACATGATGCTCTTCCACCTGTGTGCAAGGCTCCTGCTGAGAGCTGCTAATGGAAAAAAACACCTCAATTAGCAAGAATTCCCTCTGAAATCCTTGAAAATCCAATATTGCTGATTAGTTTGTTAAAAAAATCTTATTAAGAAATGCTTGGTGACTTCCCTAATAATATCAAGAAGCAGATCCTCATGCTGGGCTTCCTAGAAGACTAATCTCTCCCTCTCCTTTTTCCTTCCCTGCCTCCAGCAAGATTCAGAATTTGCAGCATGCAGGAATTAATTTCCCAGCCCCTCCCTAGTGAACCATGGAGGAGGAGAACTATGCTTCCTTTTTTAGCCCCATGCGGGAAATGTAGCTGTGTAAAGAAATTAATGATGTTAATCCAGATTCAAGGAGAGTGGTGGAAAGTAAAAGAAAAAAAGTCCCTTTCATCCCTTTAGTGCTTCATCAGGCAAATTAGCTGTATCCCTTGCTTATCCCTTTCCTACTTCAGTCTTGAATTCATATTAGCTTAGTCAAGTATCTCCTCCTGACAAATGGAAAAGGTGTGTTCTTCCTGCATCTTCTCTTGCCCATCACCCTAACACAAGAGGTGGCAGAACCCAGAGATAACAAGGCAGTTTGTGTTTGGGACACAAGCTAGCATTCACTCAAAGCTTAATGATCTCTCTCCCACAGGCGTAAGTCTGGCTTCCTTCGCTTTAACCTGTGCCTATGGTATCAGGTAACAAGCAAATTAATACAATGCAGAATTAAGGCAATATACGCATCCACACACAGTTTAGCCTATTCCTTTATTTTCAGATAGTCATTGCAATTTCTGTGAGCCAGCCAGACTTTAGCTTTCTTAGAAAAAGGACTTTTTCTCCCTTTGTATTTACTTTGGCTGTATCAGCATTAAAGAGACATACTTGGAGAAATGGAGGGATCACAAGTGGGGCCTTCCCCTTTGACTGCATATAACTGCAACCAGAGGTCTGCAAGAGAGGTTTGGCTTCATGATGGTGCTCTCTACAGCTCCCTAATGTGGTTTGAACAAGTCTGTGTTGCTGCCCCTGTCAAGACAGCAGAGATAACAGCTCTATTTCCAGAAGCATTGCTAGGTGAAGAACTCAAGGAAGAGAGCACAAACAGTCCTTCCGTTCTTCCCCATCTTAGTTAACATATCAACAGCTTACAGACATTCCTGTCATGCTGAAGACACATTCAAGTCCAAAGAGATCTGAAGCAGTGCCTCCTGTTAGAAAGGCTATGCATTAGTCTAAGTGCATTCCTCATTTCCTTAGCCATGGCGTTTGGCTGAAACATTTCCACAAAGTTTCTACAAAATTACATTTTGTACAAGCAATAAGCCACCCAGAGTTTTGGGAAGGACTCCCTGACCAGCTCTTAAAGTTTACAAAATACCATGCCTGTTCCGGTTGTGAGTTGTTTTGTTCATTTTGTTTTAAAGACAATATAGGCATGGTGAAAATGAAAATGGTAAGTCAACAGCTGGTTAGGAAGCAGTGAGACTGAACACAAAGGAGCCTTCCCTACCTTGGAGGAACCCAGGAGCTCTGGAAATGAGTGTGGGAACCTTCATCTTTTCTTAACTTTAGAGCTTACCCTTTGTTGAGGAGACGTTGCTCCCCCCATCAGTTAATGGGTGTTGTGGTTTAACCCGGCAGGCAGCCAAACACCACACAGCCGCTCGCTCACTCCCCTCCACAGTGGGATGGGGGAGAGGATCGGGAAAAAAAAAAAAAGTAAAATTCGTGGATTGAGATAAAGACAATTTAATAGAACAGAAAAGGAAGGGAATAATAATAATAATTATTGTAGAATATACAAAATGAGTGATGCACAATGCAATTGCTCACCACCTGCCGACTGATACGCAAACAGCAATCACTACTTCCTGGACCACGCCTCCTATTTATATACTGAGCATGACGTCACATGGTATGGAATACCCCATTGGTCAGTTGGGTCAGCTGTCCTGGCTATGCTCCCTCCCAGCTTCTTGTGCACCTGGCAGAGCATGGGAAGCTGAAAAGTCCTTGACTAGTAGACTACTTAGCAACAACTAAAAACATCAGTGTGTTATCAACATTCTTCTCATACTAAATCCAAAACACAGCACTAGGAAGAAAATTAACTCTATCCCAGCTGAAACCAGGACAATGGGGAAGGAGGACGCTGCCACAAGGCAGTTCAGAGCAGGAGCCAACTTTTGGTCTTTCTCTTCTCATGTTACCCCTCTTGAAAAAGTACCAGCTCTGGCAAAAATTGTCCATATGGTGGAGTAACTGCTCTGCAGAGGGCAGGTAGGAGCAGCCACAGTGAGGAGACTATTTCCCTTCCTCAGACTTTCCTTTCCTTGCTCCTTCTTAGCCTCTAGACTGGAGCTAGGGCCATCCAGTGTTCTCATTCAGCACATGCTAATTTTGACATTTCCATAATGTCTGCCTGTCATCACCAACTCTTAATTTAACCTCACTGCAGAAATGCCTCCTGCATTTCAACCAGACAGGCTGGAGTTTAATTACACAGTCAGGCAGCTGGACTGTGTTGCAGTATATCCAGCCAGTCTCTGGTTTCATGTGTATAATTGCTGAAATACTTCATTTTCCACCCTCCTCTCCCCCCCTATGCCAATCTACTTTTTCATTTAGCAACCACAGTCACTAGAAAATATTTTGCTAGCAAAACAAATTGCTGCTGAGTTCAAGGAGGGCTTTTTTTCCCCCTTGGATTTCTGTATCAGCCTGTTGACATGGAGAGGTTGCTGCGGGAGTCATTGAGTTAATGGGGCCCAGAATCCTGTTTTTCCTCATACCCAGCTGATGCCATGCCTCGGCACTGAGTACTGTTAGTCTCTCACATCTCTTACTGCTGGACACAGCACAGCACAATTCTGAATTCCTCCTTTTGAGATGAGTGGGCACTTGTGCTGCTGCAGTTTTTTTTAAATTCTGCCAAGACTCCCCTGCCTCTTGAAAGCTTCATCTGTCTTTGAATCCCTGGCTCTAGGTGCCCCAAAGACACAACAGACTGCAGAACTGGGCAGCTCCAGGAAGGCAGGCTGCTAAACAGCCAGAGACACGGGTAAGCGCAAACCACAGGAGCGCTGCCAGAGCTCAGGGTTACCCAAGGACTTCAACCAAATCAAACCTTTCTGTATGATGCATTTTCTGTTTGCCACATTAGGAAGTCCCAAAACCCCAATGCTGTTCTAGGAAGAAAAAAAAAATCATCTTACTAGGTTTACCAGGTGACACTTTAGCAGAACAAACATCTAGCTCTTACTGAAAAGCAGTAGGAGTCTAGCTCCGGTCTTTGGAAATACCACCACCCCAGACACCTACTTACATCTTTTGGTGGACTAAATCCATTCATAATTCTGGCTCCCACTTCATAGCTGGTCTGTCTAAACAACAGTCCAGAATATTAAAAAAAATAACCTTAGTACTGAGCTGAACATTGTGTGGTTCAATGCCTGTGTCACAAGATCAACTGCCCTTGAGGGAAGGGAAGGGAAGGGAAGGGAAGGGAAGGGAAGGGAAGGGAAGGGAAGGGAAGGGAAGGGAAGGGAAGGGAAGGGAAGGGAAGGGAAGGGCTAAACTGACAGCAGGATCATATTTCTCTTAATCAATGCATCAAAACCCAGACCGAGGACCTATTAAGTACTTAGCGAGGCTCTTAGGACCTGACCTTATCCATGTGCAGGAGTTATATCACTCACCTGTGAACCAAAGTCACTGCTGGCACAGGGCATGGAGACAGCATATCAGAGGGATGCTTGAATGTGACAGGACAAGGAAATAGTGAAATATACTGTATCCAAACTGTATCCAAATACAAATTATCAACTGTCTCCAACTGACCTGGTGTGTGGAAGTAATTACTCTTACGCTCACCCTGTACATCCCATCCCAGATCACCTCTGTGTGACTCAGTACAGCCAGCTGCAACCGTCAGGAGGCTATACAAAGTGAGGACAAGGAATAAGCCTATCTATTGTAAATAGGAGATTTCTGTATTATTATTCAAATTAGCCTCAATCAGCTACTGCCATTCCTTTTGATCTACTCTGCTAAACAACAGCTAATGTCGTTAAGGCACATTCAGACTCCTTAGGATCCACAGCTAAAAGTACTAACACCTCGTGAGTGGCAGCTGGAATCAAACCGCTTAGGCAAAGAGGAGGAGGAAGAAAAGACAGTAAATGGAAAAATGCAATTCTCCAAGCAAGCTGTACTGTTGAAATACCTGACTTCCCACTGCTCTGCCAGGCAGCAGAGAGGAACTGAAAAGGGAATTAAGCTGTCTCCTGTCATAATCTTAACTTGTGCTTTTGCATAATAAGCTGGAGTGACTATGTCTCTACTTTAACATTTTACTATGTTTAATCCCAAAATTTGACTCATTCCCTATCACTGTTGGGGATGAGAATGCCCCTTAGCAATGCATTTGCTTAGGGCTTTATTTATTATAAAGATGTCCATATTTCCAGGAGACTCCTGTGAACCTGCAACTACCTCCAAAGAGAGCCTCAGAAATTTAGTAAGGACAGCAAGCCTTTTGTCAAGTTATATGGGAAGTCATACTGCTGTGTGGACCCATAGGCATTTTCCCATGGCAAAGGAATTCCTTTAATTAATTCCTGTTTAAACTAGAGCACTGATTTTCAGAGCCAGTATCAGCCGGTCCCTCTTGGCCTTACAGCCTGTTACTGTATGAAGTCTTGAAATCAAGATTAAATGTCTTTCTAAAAGCTCTGTGGCCTAGAAGAGGAGAGCAATGGAATGGCATTTGCTGACCTGTGTTATTCAGTATTCCTTTAATGTTCATTTCTAGCTTTAAAATATGTAATTCTCCAAAACTGACTCAGTCCACATTCCACAGTTAGGAAGTTCATAAAGAGAAGATGGCTTTGCCCGAAGCACTCTGCACCTTTATCTACTGAGATGTCTGCTTTCACTTGCATGTTTGTAGGAGTGCTCAGTAAAATCCTTGAAGACCTCGGTGGAGGAAGCCTGTTCTAGAGAGAAATAATAGTGCTTGTAATTGTTCTGCAGAATCCTGGAAAACGTTTTGTTTCCATTTTCCTTTGCTAGTATTAAATTTTAATGCAGGAGTGTCCATTGATATTCATTATTCATCTGCCCTTGAATTTTTAACCAACGTGTGCTCGAGATTATTTCAGAAATTCTGTATTTATAGAGAGCTGGGAGTGAACAGCTATTCAGCTGGGCTGATAACTGCTGTCACACTTCAGTATCCATTTTCAGCAAAAATAGGTGGCTGATAACCATAATCGAAAAAACTGTTAAATTTCACAAACGAAAGGATGCCAGGAGTCATCTGCTCAGTAAGAGTGAAATTCATCTCTTCTGGGGATCTGTCTCAAGAGCTGTGTGATCTCTAACACCCCCAGTGTGAAGGCTCTGTGATACATAGGCCTTGTGTTGGCTCTCAGCATGATGATGAATTTCGCTAAAAGCCAAGTTACGTGATTTGTTACAGAGACTTTTTTTTCTCAAATATAGCTTATTTCTTCATTATTTTCCTCAGGAGTAATCCAAGTGCAAACTGCACCTTTCCTGAAATGCATTTGGAATTCAGCTTTATTTTCTCTTTCCTTTTTTCACTTTATAAATAGTTTGCAAATCAGTATTCACATTTCAGTCGTGTTGACTTGATGTCTCTAGCACTCTTCACTTTTTAAATAAGAATCATGATGTTTAGAGCGGGTTTTTTTTTCAGACACAGCTCTTGGAATCACGTAACTGTGTGAGAATCTCAGTTTGCACTTAGAAGGGTATTTGTAGCTTTGTATTGCGAAGAAAGTAGGAAAATATCACACAAATGTGCTGAGAAGGACTGACAACTGGAAAGCAAATAGAAGAACTTTACATTTATTCTCCAAAGAAAATCTGCACAACTTCTCCCCTCCCCCACCTTTTTCTCCTTTATTTATTGTTTTTGTGGGAGAAGGAAATAGAAAATCCATCTCTCCTGAAAGCACCTAAGATAGGTGGGATTAATTTTCTTCTGGAGCTGCCTGTTGCCTTCCCCTGACTATGCAGAAAGGTTAAAGGATGGGATTCAACCTACACAGCCTTGGGGGACCAGCCCACATGCAGAAGCCTTTCTATAGTCACTGGAGATCTAGTAAACGGGGTTTGGGTGTTGTGCATTTCACTAAATGTAGATGTTGACTTTGGTGATACAAATCTGCTCCCCATTGTAGTCAGCAGAGCATTAATGAACACAAAGTTCTGGGGGCATCTGTGCTGGGGCAGATTGGCGGATTGGGTTACCTACTTTAATTGACTGAGTGGGTAAAACCCAGAGCTTGCAGGTGACAATTTGATCTCTAGGAGAGCAGAACCACAATAGAGATGAGAAGGAAGCTGATAGGTAAAGCTGAGTCTCCTTTCTTACCTCAGGCAAAAACGCTGGATAAGATGGTTTTTAATACTTCAACTTCTGATACTTCAGCACACTTTCCCATCATATTCCTACAGTTTAAGGAATAGATTTTAGACTGGGGCACAAGCCACCAGGTTACCCTGGTTACAAACAACATTGCATTCCCTGAGTCCATCCAGCTTTAGTTCTTGCTAGAGACCCTTCTGAGAGGGTCACTGTGAAAATGCAGGAAAGCAGAATGCCCTGCCCCAAACAAGGAACTGAGTCAATTCGTCACTTAGAGAGGTTTACCGTGACAGTCTGGCATGCTAAACTGTGTACAGAGAAAATGACAGAGAGAAACAGTGCAAAGATGCAGATTCCACCTGAAAGGCAACAGAATTTAAGAGATACAGACAAAAAAATTGAATGGGCAATTTGAACAAATATTTGCAAAGCTTTTATTTCAGAATTCATAGCGTTATGGCTGTTTTCTTCTGAAAATTCTGCCTTCTTCTCTTTGATAAATCCATTTGGTTGCTGCTGTGGGTCAATGAATAATAAAAACACAAAGATGTGGGCATGAGTTTCTTGGAATGCTCTGTGGAGTGTACGGGCCAAGAATCTACAGAGGGATAAAGAGGAAGCAGTCACCTTTGTGATTCAAAATGGAGGCATCTGTTTAGTTTCAAGTATTCCCGGGAGCCATCTCGTGAATAAGAGCAGATAAAATGAATTACCCTAAACTCAGATGCCAAAAGTCTGCTGTGGCTAGGATTTAGACAGTCCTAAAGGCAATCTGAATCTTAAATCTCCATCTAAAGAGATGCCCTATTTACAAGGGAAATGTGTTTGCCTGTGAAAGACATAGCAACAATGGAAACTAGAACTCTTAATAGACAAAACAGYGCAAGTGCACGTCTCCAGACACTTGTCTCATGCCTGTTGTTATTCGCCAAAACAACTATACTTTCTCTGCCTGGCCAGTCTGAAACACTTGCTCCACATGCAGAAGCTAGCATAGCTTGGACCCAGGGCACTTTTAGCAAGGCACTGATTTGCAGAGGCTCTGAAAGCCAGGCTCTTTGCGAAAGTTTTTATGTATTGATCGGTCCTCGTCAACACATACGGTGTGCCAGGCTTAAAGATCAAAGAAAGCACTCTCCCTGAGTTAGAAATTTTCCACAGCAGCAAGGAGGGTTCTGCTCAGGGATGTACACACAATGCATTTGTGGAGCTTGGTGGCCAGGCACTGTCCCCTGTGTTTTCACTAAAAGGCAGGCCACTGTGTCTCCCCTACAAGCTCAATGATTTCAGCCCTGACATGGCTGCAGTCAAGTGGGAGAGAAAGGAGGGCAGTAAACATGATCAGTAACCACTTCATAACAACTCTGTTGCACTTCATTACCCCCTCATCAGGCACTGGTCTCCTCTCCCCAAGTACGCTCAACCTCCCTCCATCTCTGAGGGGGTTCTTGGCCAGGCCAGTGATTTCCACTCACAGCTAATGCCCTGTTACACCATCATTTTATGATTCTTGAAGAGGTTTTGAGACAGCATTGCTGCCAAAAAAAGCTGCCCAGACCTCTCCATCCACCTGGGTGTTTGTTCCCAGTCTGTCCCTGCCCTGTGCTGGGGCTCACGTGGATACAGGGTGGACAGAGACTGGGAATGTGTGGCTGGGAACCAAGGGGACAGACTTCCATTTCCAGTGGTGGTATTGGACACTGTCAGTGCCGCGACCCATGCTCRCTGTAACCCTGACTCCGCAGGGCGGTGACTCACAAGCACTGCAGATCTCCCCAGGCTGATACTGGGGGTTACTACCACAGCAGCCTGAGACCCCTCCTTCTTCTGGCTCATTTTCTACCAGGTCATAGCACGTAAGGCAGCAGGCTGGAGAAACAGGGTCCATAACTATGATCCCAACTCTAATCATCACAGCCTGTGGGCCAGACCCCCACCCTTGCAGGGAAAGCCCACTGCAGCCAGCGGACACTGGCCGTCTTAATCATAACCCCACCACAGCTTCCTCCTCTGTCCAGGAACAACTGCAGTATTGGGGTTGGTTTATATAGCACCTTGCACAGCAGGTTGCATATTCATGGCTGGTCTTTCTCAGTGTGGTATAAACCATTGTCACCCCCCTCAGCCTCTCTCCTTCCAGATCCTCTTTTCCAGCTACTTCAGACTAATTCCAGCACATATTGATTCCATCTTCCTGCAATCCTGGACTTCCAGTCCCTTTTTGACTGCAGCAGCAGTTACAGAGCTTAGGTACACGCAGTGAGAATGGGTGACGTTCCCACACATTCCTGGCTTTTTAATATATTGCTTCTCCCAAGAAATATCAGGCAGGATTCTGTTGTAATGAACTCAGGGGTGACCCTTTCTCAAGGCCCAAATACTCAGGCGTAGATCCAAAAGAAGAATTTATCTAAGTCATACTAAAAATCAATGACAATTATGCATTTAAATGCTTTGCAGAGTTGGTCTTCTGTCATGACAGCTATTGAGACATATTTGCTTTTTAATGAAAATTAAATTTTCCATAACCATGGCAATAAAAGGACGGATTGCAGCTAAAGTTTTCAGTTTTCTTTTTTCATTATTATTATTTCCCTGAAACAGAAACAAAGTTCTGAGTAAGGAGAGCCTTTTCCAGAAAAAGTTATAGCTACTTAAGCTGTGTGGAGAATGGAAGAGCCATTCACAAAGGATTGTGAATCTCTGGGAAGTGACTGTAATTTCTAACCAGAATGAAACCAGTATCAAAAATGTGATCTGAAATAATATTGAGTATACATGTTGCATATATTTATTAGCATGTGGTATATATTTCAGATCAACATATCATTCTGAGAATTTTTTATTTTTGTTTTGTACAATAATACAAGATTTGCACTGAACTTTAATCCACAGATGCCTGAGTATTTCACAAGATAAATGTGATCCAGCAGAAGTTCATTTTGTGTTGACCTTCATAGAGTATTTTCTAACATTGCCTAAACACACTATGTTTCTTGATGGAAAAATACCGTACAGATCTTGCTGAAAGAAAAGAAAAAATGTGAGGTAGACACTAGCATGAAAAATCTTTGCTGAAATGTGGAATCAGACACATTCCCAAGCAGCTGAAGGCTGGGTACTATAATGAAGAGCATTAGGAAATATCAATATCATTACCAGAAGAGCACGCAAGAGATAGAGAGCATCAGTTAACACGGAACAAATTTGTTCCAGAGACTGTTCCATGAGTTTAGTAACAATCAATCTTATTCCTATGAGTCTCTTGAATTTACCAGTATAGATACAGCCTTATTTTCTCAGATAGCAGTTTTTATTGCCCCTTGAAACGTCACTCTAAAATGGCTCCTTCTATTCACCTTGAAATAATAGTGGTTTGTAAATTCATTTGAAAAACACAACAATTCCCATTTCCCTAACTTTCAGACTTGCATGTTAAACAAGGCAGATTGTCTTCCCGGGCCATAAGGAGCATCCATGTGTTCAACAGCAACATGGGACCACAGTGACACAGGAGAACCAAAGTAAGAAGATAGCATTTTTCAACAGCTCACAGCTACTTCACACATGAAGTGGTTTTCCTTGGTCCAGCAAAATTGACTTTCTTGATGCACGAATTACGTTAGAAGTGACAACTAAGTATCAAGATCCTTTTTCAAAGCTGTCTGAGATCTTCAAAACCAGTCAGAAAAATGGACCCTAGAAAGATTTATATCTTGGATTCCTGCTGATCTTTGAAGAGTTTTAACACCTCCACAGCTGATAACAAGCATTTAAAGCTGGCCTTTAGGAAAAGTCTATGCTAAACCTGTAAAAAAATCTATTACTTATGCCTCTTATATGTACTCATGTGTAAGAGTACTCTGTTCCTAATCATGTTGTTCTTTGAAACAGTCCAAACAAACATCAACTCATCCTTAATACATTATTTTCTGATCTTGGCTAAATAAGCAAAAGATAAATCTACTGGTAATGCAATTAAGTCATAATTATACAGAAATACATATGCAATTACTTTCCCATCCTCATTAAAGTTGAATGAATGCTTAGGGGTTTAACTACCTTTTAACTACAGAGCAAAAGAAAGTTAATTAGATAGTTGCAAAATTTTACGTTTTAACTTTTCCTAGTAGAAGTGTGACAATAACTGCCTTTGAAAAAAGTTGCTCTAGTTCTAGGAGAGAAAAATACAGCTAAACATTTTGTGCAAAGAAATTAAGAATGCAAGTGAAGTGTATTAATAAAAATTCAATTATACACTTATTGCATGTGCAATTTTCAACTAATTGCATTGCAGCAAGATTTCTCTCTTGGATAGGCACCACATTTCCACCAGAAAAAACAGCTCGAGATGACATCTAGTGAAGCTTTGTTAAAAGAGTGCGACAAAGGAGATTAAGTCTTGTTAAGGGCATGCCAAATGAGGAGTTTCTGAGTGTCATGTGAGAAAGGTCCCTGAAGAACAGTAGTGTGTATACGTGGAAGTAAGTGCTTACTGAGTTACATTCACCCGTGCAGACACAGGGGGCTCACGCAAGTGCCACTAACATGGCTTTGACCAACTCGCTTGTCCAGAAGCATGGAAGGGGTCCTGCTGCCAGGCATGTGGGAACGAGGATAAATTCTAGTTACACCCCCAAATTACACCCTACAGTTAGGGTTTTCTCTTGATCCACAGTTCTATGTTTGTAGGTTTGGGGTGCCCATCCCCTCCATACAGGTGGTAGATGGTCAGGGTGGTACATTGTGCTCCCAGTAAGAATTTTACAGGAATTAAATTAAATCCTCTTAAATCCYATGTTAGAACAACAGGAGCTAAAGGGCCTGCAGCAGGGAAGTTGGRGCTTCTCAACTCATTGCAGTTCTTTGGGCAATCAATCTGCTGAGCTAAACCCAAGGAAAATTAGCTCCAGTGATCCCCAGTCCGAAGGCCCTTGATGATAGGAAACACTGGACTTGGTGTGAGAGACACCTCTCACTTGGCAGAAGAGCCAATTAAATACCTGGTAAAGACTGGCATGATGGACAGGGAGAAGAAGAGACTAATTTGAAGCACCTGACAAGGCTGGTCACCACAGGAGTCTTCTCCAGAGGGAATGCTGTAATTAGCATCTCTTAGAGACATGGTTTGTCATGGAATTATCTTTCCCTCAGGCAGAAAAATGCAGTACTTTATTATTTTTTCTCCCCTCCCCAGCTGGTTAGTTGGCTGATGAAATTACATGATCAATATGTCACACACAGACTAATCAAAAGTCTGGCTAGGCAAAATCAGTTAGCATGCAATACCCCTTTGGTCTATAAGGGGTAACGCACTTCAGCAGGCCTTGCCTATGTTTTAAAGAAAGGCTAACAGTATAGCGTCACCTTTGCTTTCTGCCAGTTACCATCCTGTGCGGTGGTGAGGAGCCAGCTCCCCTCTAAGCCCACCTGAGATGCAGAGAGCAGGCACTCCTCTGCTGCTCTCTCACTTGCAAGCTGTTTTGCTCACTGGGTGTGCAGGCTCAGCACTGCTAGAGCAGCGGCTTTCAGTCCACTTGACCTGCTTTCTGAGAAATGTATTGCACATCCTTTGACACCTAAGGAACAAGCATAGATTTGTAATGGTGCAACTGGGATAAGTATCTAGCCCTTAGATCCTGTTCTTTCTCTCCTCCACTGTCAAATTCTCAGCCCAGTCATCCAAGGTGCAGGTTTGCAGTTGCCTGCACCGTCAATGTGTTTGTTTTGCCATGTCCTTTACCAGGAGAAGATAACTTCCAAGTAAATCCAGAGAGGCAAGAAAAAAATCACAGTTTTTTGGAAAGGCTCTGCTGAAAGAAGCAGCAAGCAAACTGGGAGCTCCCTGTGTTAAATGTATACCCTCTGTGCCTTGATCTGGTGACCATGTCTGCGCACAGGCGTGAGCAGCAAGCTGTCAAGCTGTTTTACTGGGATGACAGATGAGTCAGCCAAGCAGAGATGTACATTCCCTTATGGCATCTGAAGTGTGAGTTTTTCCAGAGCAAAGAAGCAGGCAACCTCCTTTCTTCCCTCCTGCGCCCCTGCCACTATCCCTGGTTAAAAGGCATCAGGCAACCTGTCCCAGCAAGCCCAGTATCAGTGAACAACCTGCTGAGCAATTCCAGGTTGGAGCAGGATGTAGCTGTGATGGTGACAGAGGGCAGATAGGCTCACAAGGGTACAACATCCTTACCTCCGATCCTCCTCACCCCCAGAATCTTGGGCTTATCCTCAGAGGAAAGAAGATCATTGGCCAAGAAGACCAGTCACTTTTGGTGACACTGAAAATAAGCCCAGAGGTATCCACGTTGCTCTGTAGGGTCTAAGTCTTAATTTAAGAAATATAGAGGAAAAGCAGGGAAAGGCATTGAGTTACCACAGGGGTAAGGACAGTCAGCAGCTTACTGTGAGTCCATCTGTCCTCATGGGGCCTCCAAGGCCATGATATGTGAGCTATTCCCTGGTCACAACTGCAGGAAAAGAGTAAATCGTTAGCTTTGGCAGCCAGGTACTGTGACGATTGGCATTCCTGGGAGAAGGAGCTTCATAGATAGATAGCAATAAGTCAGACAGACAGACAGATTGTCAGCTAGGAGTGTCCAGCTAGACACACATGTACAGTATCTCAGAGTCTGTCTCACTTCTAGCACGTTGCAGCCACAAAGTCATGACCAAAGCAAGTTTCCATCCCAGAGTCAGCTGCCAACCAGGAAGAAAGTTCAGCGCCATAACGATAGTCTGAATGTTGGCCATGAGAAAAATGCACTTTATCAGCTGTTCATTCCTGTCGCTAGGAATTTATGGCTGAGAAATCATTCAAGGCAAAGCTTTCCAAAGGGTTTCAGGGAGGTGATGATCATGGTAAGGCCACAGCTTTGGTACCATGGCTGTAACGGTAGGGACAAAAAAATGGGATAGGTGTATGAGTGTATTAAGATGGTGGACTAAGAAATATCTGGTGTATATGAAGCTTTTGTATCACCAGACAGAGTGGGATTTAAGTGGAAGCACAAGAATGGATATCCTTGTAAAAGTACCAGGGCCTGCCTATGTAGATCTGGATGATCTCAAGAGTCAGATAGATATTCATCCTTTTTGTTCTGTTGGGTTTTCTCTATTTTTGCACTTTTTGCCCCTAAACACCTCAACCCTCAGAACAAAAGGTAACTAAAAGGCACTTGCCTAACACATTTTTGAATCTCTTAGTGATCCTTCAGGTGGAGTGCCTTCCTACTCCGTCTAGCAGCACAAAGGATAAACAAGAAAGGCCAATCTAACTTCTTTACACTGGCATTATTTCATGCACTCCTTTATTTTGTTTTCTCCTGAAGCTCACAATTTCAGCCTTTCAAGCTTTTGTCATTTCTACTGCCTGCCCTCAGCCAGAGTGACTTGACCTTGGACCAGAACAACCTGGCAGAGTGAAATTAGTCTTTTGTTGGAGACAAAGAGCTAAACTGAGGAAAGGTAGATGACGGAAGCTAGTTCAGGAGATGTTTCCCTTGATTTTCTATGGAAGTAGCTTAGATGTTATGATGGGTAGCGGTGAAAGTCCTCAATGACAGGTATTTTCACGAGCATCTTTCATTAGTCCTTGTATTACTGAAAGCCACAATATTGCTATACTTTTATTAAAGTAAGTGAAAGCAAACAGAAGGAATAAATACCTTACTCTAACTCTTATCCACTCTCTGATCTGCCAGGAGATGGTTACTGCCTTTCAGAAGGTTTTCTGAGGCCAGCTGCAGTCAGTTCAGAGGCTAAGAGCAAGCCAGCTGCTGGGCCACAGATAGATCATAGTCACATGTGGTGTTAAACTATCAGCCTTGCTAAAAACAGAATTTAATATATTGTCAAAAGCTGCTTCCTACTTGCCCTCCTACTTCTCACATGCAAGTAGATATTTATCAGCGGTCACTGGTAGCTGTGAGCTTCAGTGGCCCATGCTAAAATGGCTCACACTTCTAAATGGCTTGTTTTATTCTAATAAAATAGCACTTTACTGGGCTGCTGCAAGGGTTTTGTCAACACCAACCGGCTCCCAGCAGCTTGTATTCACCATCATTTACTGGTGGCATTTAACTGATACCACTGCCTGGGCACATACAACTAAGCAGTTATAAGGGTGGTCCCTGTGCGCATTCATTGAGGTCTCAAGGATAGAGAAGTTTATTCCTACATTATTTAGGTCCAGTAATATAACCCTTTTATAGGAAGTCAAGGGATTGGTGTACATGTCTTCACTCAAACTGTTAACCACTCCACGCCCACCCCCCAAAAGTAGTGTTACCTGGTTATCCTCTCGTTAGCACACTCAGCAAGATTGAGGACAAATTCATCTAACTACATGTCTCCCATACAGGCATCTACAGCCCTGCTGAGAGTCACCTGAGACTCCTGTTATAGCCAGTGTATAAGACGGCTTTCTCAAGTGAAGGGCCTGGAGTGATATGGAGGAATTTTTTCCTCTCCTATGGCCATTAATGCTCTGCTTAAAAACAGAGGGATTTGTTTTCCAGAGCTCTCAGTCCTGTACTTAGAAGTGGATGGGGATTGTGTGTCAAGATGGATTTGCATCTCAGGAGAAAAAAGGCTGACAGAAAATGTGGCTTTGCTCTATTTTCAATGTTTCAACATTTTTCCAGGGGAAATGCTGAATTTTTCATTTTTGGTTGGGGAAGTTGAAGCAAAACAATTTAGAGATGGGGCACTGGGACTGGTCTTGAGTCCATCAGATACCTTACATGAATTTCAGCATGGATACCATGGCTTCTCTTTTCAGACGTAATGCACCATGGCAGTACAGGACTGATGCATCAGTCCAAAGAAGACCACGAGTTCAAGGCAGGAATGAGTGGGAATAAGGTGAGAGTATCAATTCTAGAAGGAAACACTCACAAACAATTGAACTGACTAGTATGGAAAGTGTTCTGTGTGGCAGTGTCTGGATTGCTGCTTTCCCTTGCAGATCGAACAAGGGATGAGATGCTTTGATCTTTCACATTCTAATGGATTAATTTGTTGCCTTCATCTGAACTGCAATGAATAATTTGAATTACAATTAGCAAATCTCTGTGCAGAGTTGGCAAAGAACAATACTAGGAAAATAAAGGACCTTCTAGGTGAGACATGATGAAAATATTATAAAGAGAAGGAGCAGCTGGGCGCTCGGCATGCTTCCCAAGGAATGCGGTGAAGGCATCATCACCACAAGGAGTTGTGACAGGCAAGCTAACATGCTAGTGTGATTGAGATCAGAGCTATAAATCGTGTATGTCATAACTCGTGTCTGATGCACATTTCTACTTAAGCCAGTCAGTTTGTCCATCTCCCTACTCATTTGGAGTATAGTCACTTCTAGGTGTCTATTAATGTGAGCAATGCTATGAAACTTGTTCCATTTCTGGACTAGGAGGATGACTGGGGTTTCACAAGGCTGCCTGCCGTTGAATGTTCATTAATCTCATGGTTCCTCTCGCTGCACAGCCCATGTAGCAGCTCTGGCAGCTGACTGTAAAACCAGCTGTCATTTATTTCTCCCTCCAGCAGCCTGGAGCTGTGAGGAACAGAGTTAGCCCAGTGAGTGACCCTGGGCTTGGATAAACAAGCAGAAGGAATGACAGTAAGACATGCTTTTCAGCCAAGAGACCCCCCTTTCTTCCTTCTGCTGTTAATCCAAAGCCTTTCCCTGGGGATTCTCCAGGGGATCCTTGCTATGCAGTGATGTCTGCAGAAACATACCACGATCGCTATCAGTTTGGATACTGTCACTAAGAAAGCTGGGCCAAGAATATGCCCAGGCACATAGCTACTACCAGATGGGATGCTCCAAGACCAGACTGGTACTTAAACTTGCCAGAAAACCATGGGGCCTGGAGGAGGAGGAGTTGTATTCCCCTTTAGGTGTTTATCATCTGTGTAGGTCAGGGGTATATAAAGAGGTCACAATTGAGGCAACTGCAGGATCTCCTTTCCTGGAAATGCTGTACTCTAGAGTCTGCCTTTCTTAATATACTGTGTCTGAATCAGATTTTAAAAGCTAAATTTCATTTAAAATAGTATTTTCAAACAAGTGGATAATGAGTTAACAGTGACCATAATGTTCTTTTCCTGTGCCACTCCTCATGTGAAACTGTGATATGATTCCCAAGAAAGCAACCTCCACAAGCACCCTACATAAATCTCTCATTCAGAGCAGCTCTTGAACCTGTGAATGAACTCTAAAAGGACTATGCAACTCCCCAATGCAAGCAGATTCTCCAGCACAGGGTTGAATCTGAAACCCTTTTTCTTTTCTTAAAAGGGTCTGGTTTCAGCCTTAAATTCTGGGTCTGTTGCACAACAAAGAAGTCACTGAATCAGACAAAGAAAATTAATTCTGTCATTATTTGGGGACAGAATTTCACACGTTTTCGTGCATAAGCATTCAAAAAAGGTTACTGCAAGTGTTAAATTCAATTCAGCGTCCTGCAAGAGATGTGTACATGTGACTGCCTAATTATAATTAGAACCACAGAGTTTAAAAAAAACCCCTCTTCATTATAAGAATGTAATTGTCTTTGTTAATTGCCATGAAGTTGCAGATCTTTCTCTTAGCTCTGGCCTCAATGCTTGTCTTTGATTTTAAATAGAGGCATTGTACTCCAGAAGCTTTGTTTAAATGATGTGGGTTTTGTACAGCATTTTTAATACATTTCACAGTGACTGCACATGAAAAAAATATAGATGTCAAGGTTATCAAGCATGCAAAATAGTAGCATTACTGAGAGTTTTCTGTACTGTGATGCTGTCTCTGATGAGAGGTGTAGTTCGGCGGCCAAATTCCCCGTTTTCCTGTAGGCGTGTGGCACCAAGCATTTGCACTGATAAGCAAACTTGACTGCAGTCCAGGACACTAGAGACGGATTCAACTCATGTGGCCTTTGGTCAAGGAACATGAGCACACACATCTGAGTGCTGATATCAAAGCAAAGCTATCAAAGCAAAGCTATCAAAGCTACATAGGCTACAGCATAAGGACCTCATCAGAACCCAAATAAGCTCTTATCCATCCTTAACGGCTTTGTGAGATGCTTCAGATGTGCACCTAGGGATTCTAATAATCTAAATCCTATTTATTTAGCTTTGTACTTCAATGTAAGGTAGGACAGAATTCACCTAGAAAATAAATTCAACCTAAATTGGAAAAAAAGAAAATTGTCTACACAGAAAAGGAGAGTAGACCTGGTGTGTCCTGCCACTGCCATGCAGAAAACCTTCCATTTAAAGCAGCATTTAACACAAAACTATGCCAAAGGCAACCTGAAGATGTTCTGTCATATCTCCTTTATGCTCTGATGTCACAATAAAAAGGAAGAATTCCCTGTCAGCACAGCAGTCCTTCTCTTTCAAAGGCTAAACAAAAATCACCGAGGAATTGAAGTCATTGATGAAGGCTATATGTGAAATATCCTTCTTTCTGACCCTGTGGAAAATGCCTTTCTTCAGACAACAGAAAAATAATAACAGAAATTGTCGGGTTTTGCTACAGATGTCGGTGACTTTCATGCCACGGGAAATGGCTAGCTTGCTAATTTGCTTTCAGTTAGCAGGTTGGGGGCACACTGGCTCATGAGGACTGACAAATTAAGCTCAACATATGGTTGCACCTCCCCACTGTATGCTTGCACCACTCTCAGGCATTGCTGGAGCAGCAGAGGTGCACAGGGAGCTACTCCTGGACGTCCACTTTATAGCTCATAATATTAAACCTATGATACAAGGGGAGACTGTGAACTACTGGAGTTCAGCAACACTTTGAGAAGGAATCACCACCTTGAGAAGGAATGAGCCATTCTTCAAGGTCCAGCTGCCATTTCCCTCCCAAATACCGCATATAACTATTTTCTTCTTACCACYGAGGAAAGTTGTGGTGTACTTGTCCCTAAGTATTTCAGCGGAAAGGAAGTACTGCTTAGCTTCTGTCCACTTCATTTCCATCAGACCACCAGCCAGGATTTGGTTGAAAAATTGAACACAGTAAATATGGGACAAGGCAAACGCTAAGCTGAGCTAAACTCTGCTGTGTTTGAATAGTTGGAACACCTGCCACGACTGTCAGATGGAACAATTATGTTAGTCTGCTAGAAAATATTTTGTACTGAAAATTATTCAAATGCTGTTGTGTTATCCATCAGGAACAAATCTGTGCCAACAATGTAGATTTCTCCTACATCCCGAATCTTGCTGTTTGATGCATTGAGAAAACATGTGTACGTGCATTAAGCTGCCAAGAGTACTTGTTATAAATGAGCAAGCAGAGTTGGTGTTTCATCAGCGTGTTTGTTGACTGACAGGGGAAAAGTCCTTTGAAAGGCTTTGGGAACAAAGAATTGGAGAACCTGCTGACATTTTTAGGATGAGAGACAAGAGATTATTGAAGACAAGGCCTGAATAAACAGTCTGGATTTATACTCAGATATATTTTTCTATGAAAACTCAACCATATCTTTTCTTGTCACTGCACTGATTAATTAGCCTGCCTCTTTTATGTCAAAACTGAGACTCTTTCAAAACAGTTTTGCTGATAATTTGGACCCTTCATTCCTTTGCAACAGTTAAGAACTGATGACAAAGATTATGAGAAATATCCCAAAGCAATCTCTTCTATGTTAGCTTCACGAGAGGAGACAGTTAGGAGGTTTTAAGGCAACAAAGGATGGGTTGGCTCATTCTACATAACCTTTAAAATTTTCTGACACTGACAAAGTCTCTTAGAATTTTGTGTTGGAAACGCTGATAGGGAAAATTCATCGTGGCCCTGAAAGTAAATTTAATAACTATGAATTAGAACCTGGACATTTATCCCCTAAACTGTCTCCTCAGATGCTTGATCTCTGTGTGTGAGCAGGAATGGACCAAAGGGGTTTGAGTAGTCTTCTCCTCTAGGCTTAGTTGTACACGAGTACTTCCAACATCCTCAGTTCCCTTCTCAATTCCTCACTTCTAATGGTGTCAAAATCAGGTTTGCATGATGTCATGGCTAAAAAGGACATCCAGAAATCCCAGTAGACTGCAATCAAAACATCCTGATTGCACTCAGATTTATTCTGCATTAATTATAATACAGTGCAAACTAACTTCCTACTCACTGTTTTAGTACTTTTTAAAAAATAATCATCATGACATCCATCAATAACAATACAACAATCATACAGCAGTTCAAGGGTCATTTCAGAGTCTGCCTGGCAGGCAGAATGACCATCATTGTTTTAATATATGCATTATATATCTGAAGAACAGATCTGAAAATCCCCTGAAATTAAAGGGGAAAAAATCTTTTTCAAAACGATTAAATGACCAAAATGTCTACATCAGAATTGGAGCTAACAGCATTAATAATGACTTGAAATCCTAGCACAACTGTCTAACCGTAAATAGCCATTCTGTCTGCCACACTTTTTAACAATGTGGTAACGAGCACCAGCAAGTTATTAAAACAGCATACTAGGGAAAATAAAATAATTTGGGTTTGCTCTGTCTTGTGAGCCTGTCAGGCTGCAAACTGCATACCCTGGTTCTCTAAGTGGCCTGTTATCTCACAGGGTCTTGGCAAATGGTTGTGGTGGCTGGTGTTCCCTGCCCCTCCCCTGCTACCGCCCTTGTTACTCATTTCTCCCCTTCTCACAGCGACAGTGCCCCTCAGTAAGAGTGACAGAGCCAGTGTGTCACAGCGTCTTAGTCACTTCAGGGAAAAAAATCACTTCCATGAGCACAGGGCTCTACTCAAGCTGGCAGTCACCCCAGCTGAGAGGTAAAGGGAGGGTACAAGAAGAGGAAGGGCGTAAACCATCATTTGCACTTGGAGAGGAGATCTCATTTGGAACTGGAAAACAGACAATTACTTTCCTAAAAAGCTCAAACAAAGCACCTTTTTTTTTTCTTTTCTTTTCTTTTTTTCTCGTTTTTCTAAGTTCAAGAAGGTCCATTTTCATCCTGGAAGTTTCTGAAAAGGACCTGCCCTATTACCGCAAAAGTGCTTGTCTTGCTCTTCTCCTTGACAATAAATCCTCTCAATGTGTTGTTCTCATGAGATTTCCTAGAAGGGAATCTTGGAGAACTGTTCTAAAACCTGATCTCTACTTCAGGAATCAGCTCCTTCCCCGTCACTCGTATCTGACATGTTGAGAGAGCATCAAACTGTACCTGCAGACTTCATCACATTGATGAAGAGACCCCTCGAAGTTCCCCTGTCTTTCATGACAGATATGCCCTCTTAATCTTTCAGATCCTGTCTCCTCTCAGTCACGTCTCATGCCACAGGAAAGCCCTTTCTGGGAAACTTCTCTTGAACACTGAAGAGACAGATCTCAATGTGACCCAGATAATGTATGATTTTAAAAAATTAAGACCATTTAAATATTCCAAGAGAAGCAGAAACACATTAAAGTGTGTTTGCAAAGTACCTATTTATGCCTGGCATGCATACAATCAAAAATTGCATTAGCTAGTGAATTACTTGCATTCCTTTTCTCCTGCTACAGTTCCTCTAAGCAGTAAACTTGGGTCTATTGAAGTTGTCCTTTCCATTTGACAACTACTTTGATACTCTGACTAATGTAATCAGATATATTCAGAGAAATACAGAATGTAAAGGCACTGCCATTACAGCCAAGGCTGTAGATGTATTTTTGCAAATTATATAGCAAAACCAAGCAGTAAATCAGTGTCTGATTAGCTCTGGGATTTGAGGAGGTTCTGATTTGAAAACTGATGAGAAAATTCCCATCTGGAATGATAAATGGGCTAACTTGTAAGGTCTTTGTTAGTTTTTGGGAGAGTAGACTGTATTAAGTATCCTCCCAAATCACAGCTGTCCCATGGCAGTGCTTAGGGGCCGGAAGGTCTTGTCATGTGCTTTAACTCCCGGGGGACATCGGGGCTGTGTTACACTGCATCTAATACTGCAAGCACGGACTAGATGAGGCAGGACCTAAAGCAGCAACCTTCCCCTATCACTACAAGGTCAGTACCTAACCTGACACCGCTCCCAGGGTCTGTGGATGGGCCCTCGCCTGAGCTTCGACTTYGGCGCTGAATGCGTCAGGGCTCAGCAGTCTGGTGTCTGAGATATGCTGGGTCTCAGCTCAGTCTTTCCAGCCCCTCGAGTTCCTGCCTGGTACTCAGACAGCAAACTCCTAGGACCTGACACCTTCTTTGTTTTCTGTTTATCCAGCATCTAAACACACTGGGATGCTGCTCCAGTACTGTTAACACTGCTATTAATAATAATGAAAGCTGTAAATTACCCCTTGGATTTCCCTGAAGCCAAAGCTTCCCTGCAGCCAGAGATCACCTCACCTCTCACAACTAAGAGATGATTCACCGCTCTCCTTTAAAGATCACATGCCGGTTTAGTTTTCAGTTGCTGACATTTTACCCTATCGATATTTTCTGATTAGTCCTCCCTGTTTTGGTGTCCATGGCGACAACTGCTTTTCTTCTGCAGCCAGAATCCCAGTGCCAGCGTGGGAGTGCTGACGAGATCCCTCCGACTTAGCAGTCACTCACACTTACTAACAGGGGCTGATCTTCCCCCATGCTCAGCACCTGGGGAACCATGCAAGATCAAGGGAAGCAAGGAGGAGGCACCCCCAGCTAGCTGGGCTTATTCATTTAACAAGCCAAGTTCAACATTAACACTTCAGAGCACATTCAACAGCCTCGAGCATGTTTTGGAAAAGCAGAGGAGACAAACAGTGTGTGTTCACTTTTACCTGCTGTCTCCTGTTAAATAGTTGATGGAAAGGAAGAGGGAGGAAATCAAATATGAGCATTTTATGGTGCCTGTTTTTAATTAATTGGACTGACAAAATTTCCACTTACACTTGACTTTAATTAATGACAGTGGGTGAGTTAATATAACTTTGCAACTGTCTTTTCTGTATTTTATTTAGTTATTTCAGTGCGCCTCAGATGCTCACTGCTCAGAAAAAAACACACTTTGAAAACACTAACACCTCCTGCAATGAAAAAAAGGTAAGAAGTGTTGATCAGAGTTGATCTGATCAACTCTGCAGGATCTCAGCCAGCCAGTCAGATGCTAAAGAAAAACATCAGCATCATTTCTAGCTGTGCAAGGCTCCATAACCAAAGTATCTCAGTGCCTTGTCAGGAATACATTAATGTTCAGATGGGTAAACTGAGGCATCAAGAAATTGAAATGAATTATTAAGTGAAAAACAAGACCCCGAAGGTGCGGTTCCCAGTGTCATGCTGTTTCATTAGACTGTTTTCCTGTGTAGCCAGGCATTCTTAGAGGATTTCTGAGATGTCAAGTATAGAGCAGCCATCACATATTAACATAAAAGATTTAAAGCATGTCTACAGTAAAGACAGTGATTATAAAACGCTGTTCTGTACGTGTGCTCTATGAGCTGGAGAAATGACTCTAGAAAATGCGTGACCATTTTACAAAGACTTGTTAGAATGTCAGCACACATTAAATGGAAAAAACTTGATAGAGAGTACACAAGCCATACCCAAGTCACTCTCAGCCCACCATTCACCCATTCCTTGTGGATTCCCCTACAGAAGGGGAGAGAAAGCAGTCAGTTCAATTTGTAAGGCAATAATACTTGTCCTGCTACCTGGAACTGCTAGTAATATTTAGAATGTCTGAAAAGAATTTCTGCTAAGCATTCAAGGAGAATGAAAATAGACAGGGACATTTGTAAGAACAGAGGCAAGGGGAGTAAATAGTTTCCTTCCTCTCTCTAACATGCTCTTCAAATGAATTTTGGATTTGAGKAATGAGTTTACAACTGCAACAAACAGCAGCCGGACCGGGGGCAAAACTCAAATGTGGAGGTTGGTACAACGTGTAGCGACCCATCTCCAGTGTCTGAACAGGGGTGCACGCAGTGTGGGAAATGCACAGGAAGAATTAGAATCATAGAATCATAGAATCAT
>JAYKAV010000382.1:4407-85280 GCA_035582835.1 Phoebastria nigripes | reverse complement strand
GCGGCCAGATTGCGTTCTAGCTGGGCTTTTGCCTTTCTGATTTCCTCTCTGCATGACCTGACGAGATCCCTGTACTCTTCTTAGTCGCCTGCCCCTTCTTCCACAAGTGGTAAACGCTCCTTTTTTTCCTGAGTYGCAGGAAGAGCTCCCGGTTCAGCCAGGCCRGTCGTCTTCCCCGCCCGTTCTTCTTACAGCACATGGGGACAGCCTGCTCCTGCGCCTTCAAGACTTCCTTCTTGAAGAACGTCCAGCCTTCGTGGACCCCTTTGCTCTTCAGGACTGCCTCCTTCAATTGGAAGGTTGTACCGAGCTGCAGAGCTACAACCTGGCTGGYGTCACCGAGATGTGCTTGCACGGCAGGAGGACATGGTTACACCTCCCTTCATCCATCTGATAAATCTCCTAATCTTGGATGAAGCAACACTGACTTGGGAGAAATGAGAATGGCCCAAAATCCAGGGAGGGGAAGGAATAGCGAAGACAAGCCCCATGAAACCATCCAGGAAGGTGAATTCCACTGAAATCTTTTGTGAAGCAGGGTCCCTGCCTCCTGTTCTTGCTCTTGACTTTGTAATACATGATGTCATTTTCAAGTTGATTTGATTTACCAGAGCATGTTCATAGCCCTGCAAGTGCTTTAATTCCAGAGCAAATACTGTGACTGCTATAATCACTCATCTGACTAGGTAATTATACTTACAGGAGATAAACCAACAGTGTTTATATTTATATGTCATGCCCAACACAGGCAAAGCCTTTCGTTGGCTTCCAAATCCTCATCTGTTACTGAACCAGGGACTTCATGCAATTGTTTCAGTCTTCAAAGAGCTAAATAAGGCAATCAATTAGCTCAGTTCTGCCAATTGCAGAGACCTGTATGCCCTGCTGTGAAAATCAAGAGAGTAATGGTGCTACCAGAAATCTGAGAAACCAGCAAGTTGCCAGGGTTTGGGTAGCACCCRGTAATCGACACAAAATGAACAAATGGGAAACCAGGTGCAGAGCGGCATGAGAAAACATGGAAACGTTTGTTATTTAAGGGAGGATAACAAGGATGGCCAGAAACAATAATATTTTCAGAGGTAATTGATATTTGTTGCAACTTGTGATGAAAACAAGCTTGGAAAAGTCAATATTTCTCATTTCCTGTGAACAGGTGTGAACTACATAAATATTTTTGTTTCATTTCAAACTTCCTTTAAATAGGAAAGTTTTATGGCAATATTTACATATCACAATATTGCTTTACGTTATAAATGCTCACAGTGACTATGCAACACTCATCATCAATAGTAACATTCAGGTTTTAACAGGATGCAAGTCGTTTTAGCAAAAGTCAAAATAAAGCCTCTTAGCTTGTCTCAGTGAACCAGCAGCAAGAGGAAACCAAAAGGTTAGAGTGCACATTTCAGTGTGCTGCATGCAGTCAAAATCTAAACATCCCCACAAAATGTTAATTTATTTATAATTTTAATGGATATAAATTGGAGGGATTTGAAAGGGAAAAMCAAAACAAAACAAAAGAACACTGAGTTTTCCATTAGAAACACCAGACTCCTGGTGAGCTGAAATTATCCCAAATCTTCTAGTGCTCATCTGAACCAGTGAACACAAAGCAGCTGAGAGCTGTCAGTCTTCTAGAGGGATATAAGGAGCACAATGAAATCTTAACTCTTGTCTATATCCATTATTTTCCATAGTCGRCATATTTCAGGAGAGTCAGACCCCACACTCATGCCAGGTCTTGCAAACCTCTGCTCTCCTCTATGGCAGTCACTATTTAGGACTTTTAAGTCAGGTTTGAAATGTGGCACCTAAAAGTTCCCCCAAAGCCATGCTCTGTCCTCAACAGCAGCAACATTAGGAAGCCACAGAAAGCAATAAATAAGCATTGATGCCAGCCCATCCATTCTGCTATTACAACTAATTCAGTCCTTTGATGTTTATATTGTTGCTGAAATTAACTTAATGAATGTTCACTTCACTAGCGGCGTAATCAAATATTAACAGCTGAATGGGATGAAACTCCCTGCCAGGGCTCACCATAGAGAAAGAAATGGGTCTGTAAGCAAGAAGGATTGTGTGAACATCAGCGGGTGGGCAGAGATGACTAACGGAGGCAGCGAGGAGCCTGCATGAACTGGAGCCGGTGGCAGCAGGAAAGCCTTACCCAAGGGAAGCTTTTTGCTGCTTATCCTCACGGTGCAGCCCAGTGCCTTCGTTCCCTGTGTTGTTTTGAGGCAATGGGGATGTTCCCCAAGCAGCTGGCTAGTGAAATCCGAGGGGTAGGAGGAAGAGGCAGTGGTGTTTCTTCTCTGCTCCCTTGGCTGCTCAGCGCATCCGGTGTTCCCAGCAGAAAGAGATGACTGCGTAGAGACCAGCTGAAAAAGTCCTGGCCCCTTTTCAGCATAACACTGTGTTTGTCAAACCTGACACCCACCTTTGCTTCTGTTTCTAATTTGTCTTGCTGATTTTCTGAAGCTCAGCTGCAAAGAAGGTGGGAACTTTTGCTTCATCTGGAGTAATTCCTTTTCATTATTTTTACCTACTGGGAATAAAATGTGATCTGCTGAAGGCAACGTGGTTTAATACAAAAAAGAGAAAAACTAATTAAGTAAACAAAGGTGCATATCAGTTTTTGCTGAAAGGACAGAGTGTGCAAAACAAACAGGACCATTTACTGGCTGTGCAGGTTAAATAGGGGTGCTTGCTCTTGCATTACAGAAATACAGAATTCTTTTTTCTTTAAAAAAAAGAAACTTTTATTTCAGTCTGAGCATCCCTTCTTCATCTGGGAATGAAATAACTATAGTGTACCAGCATCCTTCTGTTTCTTAGTAACAATGGAGCCAGGATAATGCATTTAATTTCTGTTATGTCCACATGTTTCTACTCCCGTTAGACAAAGACCACAGCTCTATTAGTAACTCAAACACACATGCAGCATTTAATTTCCACAAGGCTGTTTTTTGTCTGGTCTTGTAACAATGGCAAACATGGAAGAATCTCTTTGCTCCTGGAACAGTTTGTTAACTGGATGTACATGTGAGCCTTTCATAAAGCAGAATGGATTGGCAGGGACTGAACATTGTGTCCAACTGAGAATGGAGACCCTTCCTTAATTAGAAAGCCACATCCGGCAGCCCTTCAGGAAAACCATGAGATTGCTGAAAATCAGGAAACGGACGTCACAGCTGACATCCTTAAGCATCATAAGATGAAGGTGTATCCACCAGGAACTGGGCAGGTGGGACCTAACCAGCAGCAACAGCAGCATGGGTTTGGTCAGAGGCATGGTCTTTGCACTASCTCCCGTTTACCCATGGTGAGTGTGGGAGAAGGCAGGAGATTTACAGATCCAAAGTAAGCAAGAAGCAAATCCCTAGTAAGAAACCCAGCTATCCCATTGAAAAGATTAATGACACACTCCAAGAATCTGGCATGGCTGGAAAAGATGAATTGTGAAACTATTTGAGGTTTGCACATTTGTTTTCATTTTGCATCAGAACAGTCAGAAGCTTTTGAAAAGTTTCATTAAGAACAGAAAAAGACCAATTCATCCTAGAATGATGAACAGCCTGAGCACCGGAGTGCTCAGCTGGGGTATGGGAGACTCCACTTTGAGCCCTTGCTCTGGATGCATCGAGAAAACACAGTCCTTGGACTACTGAGTCTTTTGAACATGGTGCCATCCCCTCCCAGCTTCAAGCCCCACATGCTGCAATATTAGTTATACAGATGTGGGAATCTTTCATCATTTTGACCAAAGACTTCTTCCAAGGATGGGTTTAGTGAAAAGAACTGATGCAAAGAAGTTTTTCATTTCAATTAACAGAGCTTTCTCTATAGAACACACAAGATCCAGGCTTTTAGTTAATTTATCTCTTTTTAGCTTACATTTGCCTTTGTATCCGTCCCCACACAGTCGTCTATTTGCTTGCTGCAAAGAAATCTCAATTTTATGATTCTTATATAAATATGAAACCTGTACTGAACCGAGTCCTTTTTTAAAAAACAAAACAAGAACCCCACAATTTTTACAAAGGTTTTTTATGTCACAAGCAGCTCCTCTTCTGCTTCTCTGCTGGCAGAAAACCCAGTTCTCCACAGCTCATCCCACCTTGTTATCCTAGAGGACTTTTGTCTTCCTCTGTGCAGATCCAAAATTTATTTTGCCTACAGAGCCAAAAATCCTTTCAACAGCTTTCTGTGAGCACAGGCTTTGTGTTTCATAAGGTTATAAAATGCAAAAGCAGACCCCTGCATGGACTTTCAGGCTTCCCAAGCCTTAAATTTATCATCAGATTGATAAGGCTCATTTAGATGTCCTGACCTCTCGCCTCCCGTCCGATTAAAACCAGTAACTGATGAATCTCCAAGGAGCCTTTGGGTATATGGGGAGGGCAAGGCATGGCTCTGCCAGCTAAATAACATTTCAGTTAAAATGTAACATAATGACGCTGACCTCCTTGCATGTAAATCTTCTTGATTTATAAAGATTTATAAAGATTAAAAGGCAAAACAAACTTTCTGTGAACAAATGAAATATTTCAACTACTACAAACCACATCAGTTTCTTGGACCTCATGCATTGGTGAGGAGAATGTCACACACCTCATCGGTTTTGGATCACCGATGCAAAGAAATAAAGAAATCAAGGACTGAGGAGTGGCAACTGGCTGCTTCCCCTATTTTAAGAACTATTTCAGTCTTCTCACCTTTTGCAAACTACAGAACAGGGAGGAGGTCAGAGAACAGCCTGACTGTCACCTCTATTTCTTTTTTTCATATTACCCAAGTGCTTTTTATCCTGAGAAGCTCTACAGTTGTTATCACTAGCAGCTCCAGAGCCAGGAGCCTGTGAGACAGATTAAAGCATCCCGCAAGAAGCTACTTCCATGACAATTACCCAGGCAGACCCAGCCGGTGTTGAATGGTTAATTAATGCAGGTCTTTCCTTCTGAGATGGTCATCCTGGGCATTGTTGAGGGTTAGTGAAGAGAAATAGGTAGTTCAGCTTATTTTGCCAAGGACTACCGACACTTTTGGGAATTTGCCCAGGACTATGAAGGAAGCATGGATTGCTAGCCCAAATGGGGGGGTTGCTGCTGGCGGTATGGGCCAAAGCCCAGGAAGAGCCATAGTTCTGTACTAAAGAATATGAAAGGCACAGGGTAAGATAAGGCTGAAATAGGTGCTAGGTGACCAGGTTTCACTTGGTCTGCATGAAATGACTTGTACCATAGGAAAAGTAGGTGGCAAGATAGCCATTCCCATGATACAATAGAAAATGAGGCATGAATAGTAAGATGGACATTATAATTTCTAAAAAGTCAAGTATTGGTGGCCTATAGCAATAAGAGGTTCCAGCAGAACACAGTAAAAAAAAAAAATCTCTATTGCAATTTATCTTCCTCCTATCAGTCAGAAAGAAGCCACAAAATAAAGGCATGTGACGATAGAAGTCTCCCCCAGAGCGAAGCTCTTTGGTTCAGGTAGAAGAGCCTTTGTCAAGAACATGCCTATGGCAAGAGCTTTTCCCTGTATGTAAGCCCTACTTTGAGTCCTGCTTTCAGCAGAGGGTTAGACTAGATGGATGTCCTAAGCGGCCTTCCAACCTAAACCTTTGTTTGATTTTAAGTTAATTGCAGGTAAAGAAAAAACAGATGGCACTCTAGAATGTATCATAAAGCTTCTGGGTTTTAGGACCACTAAAGCAGGCAGCCTTGTACAGTCTTTTTCTATTACTTGTTAACAAGACTTCAGCCAAAAAGGGCCCTACAGACTGTCCATGAAACAAACTCAAGGCTGAGCCAAACTCTCTAGGGCGTTAATCTAGAATTATTGAGCCAGACCAAAACACACAATAAAATAATAATAAAAAAAAGATTTGAAATAAATTATTAGGTGAAATGCAAGTGGAATTGTACCCCCCCCTTCTGTGACGTTAATGGGTATTGAAATGTATGGATTAACAATGCTGTATAACAGCTTGATATTACTATATTACGATTACCCTAAACCACCTTATCTCCTTCTAGAAAGAAATACTGACTCAATTCTCTATGGAGTTAGAATAACATAAATTTGGTCTAAGTGGAAAATCAGGCCTATTTTCTTTCAAACACAGTATCTTGCATGTACTTTCGTATCACGTTCTTTGCCAAAATCTAGGCACGTGAAACGAGACCATGTTGAGTTCGCCCATTATGGTTACAAGTGATGTTCAACTGGGGCTAGGCTACATGCTACTCCCTTTCATAACAGCCTAGAATTATTCGGTTATTTAAGTCATTAAACATTCAAACATTTTTGCCAGGGGTCAGACTGCCTGCTTCAGATTCCTACCAGATGGAGATTGTTGCTAAGGTAACAGCCAACATCAGCTCCTTCTGATATCCTCGGTGTCCCCCCCCAGCAGCTTACTCAGAGCTTATTTCTTTCTGAGTGAGCTATTTGCATGTTACAGATATGGATGCCTGATGCGAGTGATCTATTTGCTGCTAAACTGTTGTGACAGGACATCAGAGTCAAAAGGGTGCTGGATTTTGGTCTTACTATTGCTAGAGTCTGGGGAAATTCAGTCATCAGGTTCAGAAGGACCAGACTCCAGTGATATTTTTTCCCTAAACCATCAGTAGCAGAGCAGAGCCAGACGAGTTGCTGACAAATGATGATATGTGACCATAGACTTGGGCTCAGCCATTGCTCTGCAACTGTGTGAAGCACTTCAGTTAAATCCCACCCTGAGTCATCTGCAAAACATGTATTGACATCTCAGCTAGCCACGTTGACTCCTTTTATAGCCAAAGGGTAGATTAATCATCCTCTCTTTCAAACGTCTGAGGATGAGTTGTCTCTGTTGAGGAAGAAAAAAATCTAGATGCCTTGGCTCAGCTGTTGACATCCACTCTCTGGACACCTAAAGCGTGATGAGATGAATCTCACCCCTTAGACACTCTGGACTGATATTCTTTGTCCAAATGTATATGTCCTCAGTGTTGACATCTCCATCTGAACAAGTGATCTGGACTCCCTTGACAGTTAATGGAGAAAAACAGGCACCCACAGGACACAATTCATCACATTGCAAGGGAGATGTGTAAAAATAGGTTAGACAAAGCAGGCAAGAAAYGCCTGGTGTTGTATAGGAGATAAAGACAGGAGAATGGTAAGAGCCAAAACCAGCTGCTGTTGGTGTTCTTCTCTTGTCACCCATTATAGTTTGGAGGGGAAATTTAGTAAATTGGAGGAAGGATTGGAGAAAGAGGGTTGCATTTCCAGAAAAACCTAGTTAGCAGTGGTATGAGCCACAGGCATGGAGGCTAATGGTCAACCTGTAAGGGAAGAGACACATTCCCCTCTGTTACAGCAGCTCCCACAGACGTTCGAGGACCCTTCCTACAACTCTGGGTGACCAATCATTGAAGGTGATACAGAGAAATAGTAAAGGCCTCTACCAACTCACTTTTCATTCCCTTTTGGTTTGGTCTCCATCTGCAGGAGGTGCTGGTTGAAGACACAGAATAAACAGCCAAAGTCCATTGGAGTTGGTTGTATCASTTTTTTCAGTGATGTTCCTGCCAGAATGTGTTTCCTTGGGCAATGAAAGATGRTCGAATTGTTTTGCACAAAGAAGAGATTCTTCCAAAGTTTTTAAAACTTGAGTGGGAGGCAATCAGAGGGTCTGCTGCCAGCAAAGGCTGCTGGAAATGGAAATGAAAATGTCAGCGAGGTTTGTGTAGTGGCACTTGGCCAGAGCTGGATTGAATTAACTCAGCCAGGATAACACTAAACACGATGTACTAATAGGCTCTCAGAGTATATTTCAGACAGATGAAAGCAATTGTCCCTTGACCTTATGCACCACAATTCACCTATGGCATTTACAATAGCCCAATAATATGCGTTTTGGAGGAAGATTATTGCTACCTTGGCAAAACTATTTCACTCAATCCAGAACTCTTTATAAACTCCACAACACAATGGACTTCTCTTGATAAACCCTGGATGAAGCTTCTCCGTGCTGAAGACATCACACCCCATGTAGGCCATCTAAACATCATCCTGCTAACTCATTAGGCTCTTTCCACAGTCTATGGAGGAAAATGAGATGAATTCTGCACCTCTGTCTGTTCTGTCCCCTAAAGGTTAACTGCTGGACACAACACCGAAGAAATGCAGCCAGAGCAGAGGAAAGTCTTGGGTGKTTTTTCTATTTGTGCAAATCCCTGACCTACCCTTCAAGACTTGTGGCCAGTAACATGTTTCAGCCGTGCAGTATTTTATTGGCTGCTCACAGATCAATGCCATTTCTCCATTGTTCCCTGGGGAACTATCAGTGATTTCCAGGTCTTTCCTGGTGATGAAAGCCCTCTGCAGAATCACGCAGGGGGACGCAAGACAGAACCTCTTTGAAGCATGCATGAACCCATGGCCTCCATTTATTTACCTCCTCTTGTGATGGTTGTTACTTTGACATTATCTGTTGGAGCATATTTATAGCTAATATTAACAGAGCGGGTTTGGAGTGGACTCAAAAGTGGTAATGGGCATGGTRTATTTTTACAGTGAAGACTTTAAGAAACTCAAAGACAGTCTGCAAGAACTGCATGTGTGGAAAAGATGTTGTTCTGCTCATTATCGTAACAATGAAGCAGCCATCACACGTACAGATTGACATTCAGTCTCCAACTCAATTACAGAACTTTCCTCAGGAGACACTCCATGAGCTTGGGAATCACTCTGATCAGGACAGAGGGTTGTGAGTCTTTCTCAGCACAGTCACTCCCTGGATTTTAACCCTCTACAGATTCATTAACATTTGGCAAACTTGACCAACATGGACTGAGGCCAGTGAGAAAAACAGCTGTGAAAGTCYATTACTGTGAGCAATTTCTGCGAGCCTGGAAAGTACCTGCTTTGCAAACTCAGTGCTGGGACAGTGCAGAAAGGTGGAGGCCCTCAGGTACTGCCCTGATGCCTAACATCTAATTGCAGAAGACTCTTCTGGCTCGTCATAGCAGCTCCTCGCTGGGATCAGAATCAGAGCTACTGGCTCAATGAAATTGAGACAGACTTACTGCTGCCTTCTAGCCTCCAATGGCCAGCACAGCCCTGGGAGGGGACCTCACTGGAAGTTCAGGGGTGTTGGAAGCAATGCCACAAGAGAGACTTGAAGTTTGAAAGACCAGTTAAACAAAAGCAGGACCGATGGGATACTGCAGGTACTGGGGCTCTTGCGCTGCCTGGTCTATAATTCTGTCACAGCACAGAACTCCTGCATTTCCCACAAAGTCTCCTAAATGCATCGTTGGTCTCTGTACCTTTTGCGGTTTTTCTTGAAAAATATTACACCATGCAAGTCTCCATGAGAAAATAAGCCCAGAGGGGTATAAAGGCAGTTGGCATTTCTCATCAGCTCCTGCTGGCCTTGAAATTGATTTCATGATGGCAAAGTTAGGAAGAAAAATAAGAACTCTAATAATCAAGTATTCTGTAAAACTCTTTGGTTGAATGGACCTCTATAGCTGACATATTCAAGAAGCAGAAAAAAAATGACAAAATTGCAGAAGTCTTACAAAAACAGCCAGGGACAACCTTGCCTAATTCAGGCATTACACAGGTCTGGCAAAGGGCTCAGCCATCATTTAATTTCTAGGTCCCAGAAAATATAGGTTAGTATATCCAAACCTCTGTGAGAAAGGGTACATCAGAGATCTCGTGCCAATGCCTTAACTGGGCAACTCATGCCAACAGGGCACCTTGAGATGTTTCTCCACTATGGGAAAGACTCAGCATAATTTGTATGTTGTATATGGCTTTAGCATCTCCCTATGCATCCCAGACCCAGCAGGGAACATGCACATGCCCTACTTTGAAGATGCAGGAGATTTACCTTGTGCTAGGTGGACCTCGGGTATTCTGCAAGGATAAAGTCTGCTGAAATCCTTCAGAGTACAGATCAGCCAACGAAGAAGTTTATAGATATTTGTTTTGCTAGGACAGATTTTCTTGGCTGTGTTTTCAGATGGTTTGAATCCTGGGAGCAGAGAGTTAACAGACTCCCAACCTAATCTATGCCTGAACAAGAACAGCAATTCCCGTGTAACACTTTTCATGGCTACATCTCCCAGAAAGTTATAGAGGAACACAGCACTTATCTCCATTTCACAGATGGAGCAATTGAGGCATCAGATCAAGCCATTCAGCTTGGCACATGGCAGATTTAGGAACAGCAGCCGCCTCGGTGGCTGCTTGGCCTGTCTTACTTCATGCAGCAGCAGATGACAAACTCTCACAAAGCAATTACTCAGCTGAAGGGAAGCACAGAGAAAAACAACTTTCTGTGCAGATCTGGCAGGATGACCCAGACACGTACTGGCTCAGCCTTCGAGCACGATGCAGTACTCCATCACACAGCCATCACCCTGCAGTGGCCTGTGGCTGCGTTGACACTAGCAAAGAAGTCATGTCCCAGACTGTCCTCTGGCACCGATGGCAGGTGATGGGGAACAGCCCAGGTCACTACAGTTTAACTCTTACTCTCCACAGCATGGTGGGAATTGTTCCTTGAACTGCACTAGGGATTTCTATGAGAAAAACCCATTGGGACTGGTCCAAACCCAAGCTGGGGATCAGGTCTAAATCTACCACTGGGTATACTTGAGTCCTCATGCCCAGGATTGTTCCTTGCCATTGTAACGCAGCAGTTCAGTTGTTGGAAGTACCACAGAAAAGTGCAAGACAGCCCTCGTGGGTAATCAGAGCAGGAGTCCTTCCTGCCAGCTTGCCCTTTTGACCAGCACTGGGCAGATGATGAAGAATGAGGAATTTACAGCCCAGATTCATTTTGCATCCTCCTATCCAGGAGGAGTTTACTATTCTGCTGGATTGACTTTTTCAGCCTCCTCCTTTTCCTGACTTCTCTCTCCTGGGTGATGTCTCCCAGCACTGCTCATCGCAGTCTGCAGTTAATTAACAGAGTGTTTGTTTGTTTGCTTTTGAGAGGACAGGGAAGGTGAGAGGCTGGAGTTCACTGGCTTTGCAGTCAGTGCTGGCTGTGTCTGCTCTGCAGCTCCCACGCTGAGGGCAGCTCAAGGCTAAAGCACCAATTAAATTCCACTTAATCCCTCTAATAATACTAAGAAAAAAAAATAAGTAGCTTCACCCTTGCACCATGCACCACATTGGGGGGATTTAACCCCGTCCTTCATGCTCTGCGGCTACCTATCACTTTTAGCCTCCCACACCCACCTCCCAGCTGCTGCATAAAAGCCAACTCCACCTCTGCTCGTGTTGTTTGGCTGGACCAGCCCTCTCAATTAAGAAGTGAAGATGCTGGAGCAACCACTCTGCCATGCTCATGGCTCAGGCTGAGCCCAGCCACACAATGAGCCTCTCCTGCCCGGTGGGCAAGCCCTTCTGCGGACTGCTGCCAATGATAGAGCATCTTTCCCTCTCCAGAAGAAGGAAAATAACTCTGGGGCTCAGAATGGGGGAAAAAAAAGAGACACAAGTCAGAACAAAATGAGCTGAGAGCTGGCACTTGCACRCAGGCTGTACAGCACCTGCTTCCACCCGCAGCTGCAGACGTATTATTGCATGTGCAGCATTTGAATTTCCATCATGGTGTGATCTTACATAGAAGGATGCATTGAACAGATGCAAATGGACACTGAAACAAGCGGAGAACAGCCAAAACCAAACCCCAGTGTCCATGCAAAGACATATAAACCCCCACGCATCCAAATATTTATGCTTTATATTTGTATTGCGTTGTTTTCATATGTGGAATTGTTCTTAACCCTTCAAGATCCTCTTCATAAAGCCCAGACCATCAGATAAGATGTTGTCCCTCGTGTTACTCCAGCAGAGGCTGAATCTGCCTGTGTAAGTTGGCAGTGGATTTATGCAAGACTCGTTATACTCAGATTGAGCAAAACATGCTTTTTCTGCTACTGAAAAAATATTTGGGGAAAGATATTTTGTGCAGGACATTCTGGAAGTTTAATGCATGTGAACACTGACACAATTTTCACTTAGGTATTATTTATATATAAACATTCATCAGCTGTCCCATTAATAAAATCTGAAGCTGCTTTCCTGGAAAGAAATATAAGTTTTATTTATGTATAGAATGTTTTTCCCATATACATTTGAATTTCCATGAAATAGCCCATAAACTGCCCTGTGTTTTGCCTGGCACACATGAAAGTACATTAACCTGCCCCATGAGAGAAGCTGCACCAGCTCGAGTCCTCCCTGGTGAGTCCACCCTGACCTGCACGAAACTGCTGAAACATGTGAAAGCTTTGACCTTCCCGAGGAGTTCTGGCAAGTCAGGCCCTGGCGCTTGGATCACTTGGAAAAAACCAGCCCTCATTTTGTCAAAGTGCTGTCTTTCCCCGGCAGAGAGCAGTAATCATATTTCTCATCTGAATTTCCCCTAAACAGGAGTTATTGCCCATACATTTGATTTGTGAGGCAATTAAGCAGGTTGGGATTCTCTCCTCATACTTTTCCCATTTTCAGGCTCAACTGCTGACTCCGGTAGATGCAGCTTATTTGTTCTTGCAGATAATGTCATTTATACTGCTAAAAAAATAATTTCTGAGCACATGGATTCAATGGCCCATAAGCTCTGATTGTATTTTCACAGGTGCATTTTTTTAAGGCCAGAAGGAAATATTATCATCGCTGTCTAGCCTGACCTCCAGCATAACACGGGACGTAAGAAATCCACCCTGTAATTTCTGTGCTGCGCCTTGTAATTTCTGCTTCAGCTAGAGACATGAAGAAACATCCATCCTTCCCTTCATTTTTTGCAGTAAGAATATACCATGTCACTAAACAAGATAATTCAACCACTTCTATGTTGAAAGAATTTGATTGACATGTGTGAGTATATTGATATCAGATATTTTACCTCAAACTTTCTTTGACATATGTGGTGCTTTCGGTGACTGATGAAGATTCAGTGTAATATTTTTTTTCTTCCAGCAAATTTATTACTCTTGAAATTACTAAGTTAGAGCTGGTCAGAAAATAGTTGCATTTGTTTTGCAGGCATGATGGCTTGTTGTGCTGGTTGTAACTGAAAAAAGTCTTTGTTCATGAAATCAAGTTCAACATTTTTCATTTCTCCTGCTGGAACTTTCCAATCAATATGAAATGAGAAATTTTATGTAACAAAGATTTTTCTTCTGGTGTGACATTTTGATTTGTAATTGCCAACAGTTGTATGTGTTTATTCTCACCTTTAAGAAAGGGAGCAGAAGGAAGTTTACACCAACAAGAGACGTTTCCCTCTCTCTCTGACCAGGACCCAGCGAGCCCGACAGATGGGCTTAGCAGGGTCGGTGTTTCTGGCAAAAGAGGCTGTTGAACATTTTGCTTTAAGGTAAAAAGGTGTAGTGATTCAGAAGTCTGCAGATGGCAATATGCTAATACACACAGGATTTAAGTTTGGTAGGATTATTTTCTTTTCCTACACAATATTTTAATTATGCTGTAGCTATAATTACTTGAGTTAAAATGGGATTTATAATGCATTTAAAAGGTCTTTTCCTGCCTTCTCACATTTGCCTAGACTTCTCAGGTGCTTGAAAAAAAAAGCAAAAATCAAGACAACTTAGTATGTGTGTACACTTAAGGAAGCCAGCGCAGTCCCACAAGCAGTGCTGCGGGGTCTGGATCCATTGCATCCAAGCTGCAGAGTAACATGCAGTTAGAAAAAAGGATTCAGAGGAGCCAGTTAAAACACTGCTGTACAAGGCGTTTTATTGCACTTACATTGATTCCAATTCATCTCAGCCTGAAAAGCTCTTGAGCCTATATCAGAGGTGAACAAGGGAGCTTTTTAAATTAACAGCAGCTTAAAGACTGAAAGTCAATGAGAGAATATATGACATGCCAAGGCAGAAAAGACCACAGTCATAATACTGTATCCAGCTAGCAGGAGGCTGCCAAGGTACCATCATGTAATCAGTGTCCCTTTCTTGCAGATAAATTGCATGGGATTGTTTGTCTCAGGTACTTTTCCACCTCTAGCTACTATGAGCTTCCAAACATTTCATCTCTCATTTATTTCAGCTCATCATCTGTCTTATGGAAGTGCAAACATACACCCAAGCACACCAAGACTTGAGTCCGTGTTGCTTTTAGCATGGACAGCTCCTGCAGCCCTAAATATTTCCTCTGTTGCAGCGTATTGCCCAGCATTGCCTCTTAGAAGTCACTGTCCTGAAAACTAGAGGAGCCCAAGCATGTCCCAGCATCAGACGTGGCCAACGTCCCAATGCCACATGCCAGGCAGACACCTGAAAGTGGCATACTTGAGAGCCATGGGGTAACTGAAGCAGAGAGGTGGAGCTTTCAAAGATGATGGCGACCATCTGTCCCTGTGAAACACAGGCAAGTTGAAAGAGGAAAACTGATATTATGGTCAAGTAATTGCTAAAAAAGTCTTATGAGATTGGGTCCCAGCCCTAGATTGGCTCAAGTCTATGTGAAATGCAAGTTCTTTGGAGCTCTTCAACTCAATTTCTGAATGTCCCTTTTGTGACCAAGGCTCCCAAATCACCTTCTGAGAAATCTACCTTCAATACCTCTTCATGCTTCAGTTATCCAAATTCAAATAGGGCTAATGCACTTCCATTTGCACCCTAGGATGACATGAAGAGCCCTAAACCTGACAATGACAAGGTGCGGACAAAACCCTTGCAACTGAGTTGAAAACCGAAAACTTTTCAGACAACAGGACAATGCCTCTGACTGATTTGTGGAACTTTTTCAACAGTCTTTGATCTTCATTGTTTTGGAGCAAATGGTGGAGATTTTAACTGCTGCTGCAATGGCAATTGTAACAATGATGTGTCACTTTTAGATTTACTGGTTAAAATCATGCTAGCTGACACTGGCAATTTCTTGTGCGATAAATTCTAAAAAAGCATCTAAAACAAGCTTCTAATTATGTACAGATCCTGCTTTGGTGTTGATTATAATTCCCATCCTGCAGAGCAGGGTGTAATTATTATTTTCTCATATGTTGACAAGGGAATAAAATATTAGAAATGTTGAACACATCCCTGTTTATCAGAAAGGAAAAATAGTGCAACTCTTCTGTGCCAAGAATGTGAGCCCATGGCCGGTTGCAGGGTACTGAGATTTACAATGATGGACCTCATTTAAGATGATACTTCCAGAAGGCAACAGCTGGGACAACCCGATGGCACGGATGGCCATACGTAATGAGACCTGAGACCCAGAAAATGGTTGCTGTAAAGAAGGAGAAATGAAACTGATGTTTTGAGATGTTGAAATGGACCCTGGAGAATCTGATTTACAGTTTATCAGAAAGACTGTAGAGAGGAATGGAAATAACAAAAGCGGCAAACTTGGTTTTCATTAAAAGTTTTTTAGTTTCTTGCCAGAACTTTGTGATGTCTTGTTAAAAGAAGTCTGAGGCCTTGAGGATTTTTATTTGTCTGGAGAAAATAATACAATCAGGGAAGTCAGGCTCATTCCATGAACATCTCTGCCTCATTAAAACTCCTGGTTTTCTCTTGAGAAACATCATTCTGCTTTGAGTAATGTCGATTTGAAGTACTTCTTAGAATCAGGTCTCCATCTAGTAAATCAACTTTGGGCAACAACTTTGGCCACCAGACCATCCAGAACCTGCATCCAGAACAACAGTTCATTAGTAGCACTAAATGGTGTTTCTGACAAGGTTTCCGGGCTTTCCAATGAAATAATCCTCAGCCTGTCCTGAATTTTTAAACTGAAAAACAGATCAGAAATGTCCAGCCCTGGCATAGCCCAGCTGAAACACTTTCATCAGTGATGCATATTTTCTTTTTCAGAACCATGTTTGGCACAAAAGTGTGGATAGTCCTAACTGAAAAGAAAGCTTTTCTTATCTCTGGCCCTGAAAGAATCAAAGGATTTTCTCCCCCAGCCAAGTAAAATCACAGAATCTACAGATCTTTGCATTATTCAATGTTTTCCATCTTCAAACTGCAATCACTTATCTGCTATTTTGACAAGCATTAAAGAGCTCTCATCCACTGGAGTGGAAAGCTGAAATACTGAGCTATGCATGAAGATAATTTATTGACCTAAAATATCTAGCAAGGTTACCAGGTTTAGATTTCACTCATTTATTCTTTTGCTTGCTACTTCAAAGAGAAAATTAAGACAAATTATTATTTGTAAAAAGAGTAAACTAGGTCATTGCAAATGTCATAGGGGAAGCATTACAGCAAAATATCCACCATTAAACTGCCAGCAGGAATTATTTAGGATAACTTCAGACTTAAGTGGAGTGGAGCGTACTTTTAAACTGGACCTCCAGGAATTCATTTGTACATTTTTAGCCCTTGTACTGAATGTCATGTGTAGGATCGGGGCTGGTTTTGGTTGATTATACGGGTGGGGGCATTCATCTGCTCTGACTGAGCCAAACAAAAAACCATCTAGGTCTGAGTGGCCACCTTTGTAGTTAACAGAGAGAAGGAGGCAGCCCTGAAGGACAAGAGATGCCTCTCTTGGGAAGCAGATGTAGGATAGGGAAGATGAATTGCCCTCTAGGAGCATCTCTCTCCTCAATAACTACAAAGCAAGCCCAGAATGACTACTTCAGACTTACACATCTGCACCTAGATGAGATGAAACCTGTACTCAAGAAAAGAAAGTCTGTGAGAGTCAGGGCAAGGCAGGATCAAAGCAGGAAGGCAACAGCTCAACTGCATAGTCTGCTTCTAAAATAGTAGTGACTGTGAGCTAGTGCAGAAGAAGAAAACACTGRCAAAGGGGGTATGCTGTGGTATTTTTGAGTAGTGCAAGCTGGCCTTGCTTCTCAGAAGTGTTTTTTGGTTGGGATAAAAGTGGTGTTCTCACTCAGCAAACAGTGTACATATTGAAGAGACAAAACCTGAACACCTATCAGCTTTGAAGCTCCTCCAGGCATGAACAAGGTTATTTGGGGAGGAGGGGAGGAGACCTGCAAAATCCAGAGCAGCAAAAGAGCTCTAACAGGATTAAACAGAGCATGGGCTCAGGAGGGACAGGGGGTTTGTGGTGAAGCTGACAGACAAAACAATAACAGCTTGCAAGCAGTTTTGAAGTTGGCTATTTTACTTACTATTAGGAACTATATATCTCTATGAGCACAAGAGGTAAAGCCTGCATTCCTACCCTTCTATCTCCTGCGCAGGAGGCATTAATACATACAATGATACATTCCTGCTTTTTGGCCAACTGGCAAACAGAATGGATAACCATTTAATTTGTGCCAAAGCTTTTTTTTTCCCAGCAGAGAAAAGGTCCCTCCTGGAACCTAGATGGGTAGCTACATAGGAAAGATGGACATAAAGGGAATATTACAAAAGACTTCTGCAAAAAAAACCCTAATCCAAGAAAACTCAAATAAAATTAATTCAAACATCAATATTTTGAAGCCATTTTTCAGCAGTTTCACTAGCCTTTTTTATAGCCTGGCTGATTACAGCAGATCTAGCTTGGCTGGACCAGGGAGGCGCAGAAACAAAACTCATCATTGTGCAAGGGCACATGAAGATCAAGCTTGCTCCTTTCAGCCAAAAGGTAACAAGGGATGGGGCTTGACCACACCATGGATGGAAAGAGAGTCAGAATGAAATTGTTTTGGACATTGTAGAAATAGAAAAATAGATCTGCCCTTTGTGGGCAGGTAGACTGAGGGACAGTGAGTTAAATGGACAGAGTTGACCTACAAGCAGAGAGCCTGCAGGACAGATCTTKAGCACTCATGACATTTATTACTAACCACCGCGGCAAGTGATGATGACACTAATTGAAAAAAGACCCAGCTGTCRCAGGGGAAGCTGTCACCTGTCACAGCCAAGGGCACGCTGTGTCAGGCTCAATGCGAYGGTAGAGTCTTAAAGCAAGCGATCTACCACAACACTTTCTTGGCAGTCACTGAACGAGGGTGTCAAACTTTTTGCAAGCAACAGCTTGAGAACATCCTTTGATTTCATTATGCCCCAGCCTTGCTGCCCTMAGCTGTACTTCCCTCCCAATAAATCCTCTTGCGAGAGCTATTTTTTCCCTTTAATCTACAGATAATTAAGGAATCTTTTCTGATAACCAAAACCCTCCAATTGTAACTTTTATTCATGAAAATAGAGACTCAACCTTCAGGTGCCTGCATTGTCTTGACAAAGTTCCAGTCATAAAAATCTCTCGCGCAACTTGGGCGCTGATGGATTGGAAGCCATAAATCTTGCTGTTATTAGAGCCACAGTTCTCCACGCTCATTGCAACAAGTACTCACCAGCCATAAATCCTTGTCTCCTTTTCTGAAAGAGCCCATTCTGAATGGTTCAGTGAGATCTGGATTATTCTTTAGCTATTTGGGTGCTTCTTAAAAAAGACATTAGAGGCAGTCTCAGGGAGAAAACGAGTCTCCTGGTGAAGCTTTCAAAGGAATCCCAACATTAACACAAACACCATTCCTGAAGCCACATGGGAAGCAGGTGAAGAATGTTCTTCCTTAAAATATTTTTGTTGTTCTCTAAACACCAATTGAACAGAACTGGAGACCAGACACTAGAGATTCATTACTTATTTTCAAATGAAGACACCCAGAAATAACAAACAAACAAACAAACAAAAAACCAAACAATTTTGACCAGATGTAGAGTGACGTTTAGATGTAGAGATGAAAAGGTCAGATTGTCTTCAGATCAGGGTAGAAATATACTCCTGAAGTGATTTTCAAACCCCAAAGCATTCTGTGGAAAAAACCTTTTAAAGCAGCATTTCCTTATCTTTTGTAGACAGTACCAGAATGAGAACCAATTGCTCGGTAAAGCAGATAGGGCAAGTTATTTTTTCCAGTAGCAGTATGAAAAAAGAGTTAATTCAGTTTATGATCAGTTTTGAATTCTGGCTTGTTGCACTGAGTAAAAAAATATTTTTAAACTTCTGCAGAGCCTGAATGATGCTTGCTACCAACTCCGTGTCCCTGAAGAGATACAACACATCCCACAGCATTCCCAAGGCCAGAGCCCTGAAAAAACTGTATGAGTAAACCCTTCAAGACAGATGGCAGAGACGGAAGGAATGAGCAGCAGTAGCACTGACATCGAGCTGCATGTTCAGGTATCCTCCTTAAAGTTYGCAATCAGATCTTCACTGAAACCCAGGAGCACTCTGCCTAGATAAATGGTGATGGAAGACCTCCATCTCCTGTGTGTATTCATACAGCTTTGAATGTATGAACATTTATGAACACACATCTGCTCACACCTGTGCAAGTTCACGTAGGTATATTCCCACACTATACACTCTGAAACATCAGAAAACTCAGTGCCAGAGACCTAGGCTCAACCTCACCAAGATGAACCTTCCCACTTGAAAGGTGATTCATTGGGACCAAAACCAGGGAAAGAAAAGAGACTCAGTGGCATCTGCTTCCCAAGGTAAGCGTCCCTTGTACAGAAGAAAGAAGAATCCGTCCCTAAGTCAAGGCAAACACTTGGATGACTCAGCTGACAAAAATATGGGAATTTTTGTTGCACTGTCAACACATTGCTTTGTTAAATGGCAACTGAGAGCCTTTGCCAATTCCTGGATGTGTTTGGGTCTTTGTCAAGTAATTCTGGAATATCAGCTCTGGTGGACACATGTCCATATTGCAGATACAAGTACGGTGATCTCTAACATCTTCAGTAAGAGGCTCAGTGGAGACACCAAGAGCAAAGTCATGCTGTGCCCCAGCAGGTCAGAGTTGGTGCATGGCAATAAGGTCAGGAGAAGGACAGCAGCCAGGGAACCACCATACCTCTGCCACAAGGACACAATTACAGGGAAGGAAACTACCCACCCAAAAAATTTCAAGTGTAATTTAACTGGAAACATTAATGTCTCTAAGCTCAAAGTTCTTTCAGACAAACAGACGCACACCCCCAAAATAGCCATTACAAGTATTTTCCTCCTACTCAGCAGGAAAAGGCACCAGGGATAATTTAATGGCTTGAGTCATTAGTTGCATATTGATGACGGGGATGACGCCAAATCCTGAAGCTTGGCAAGGAGAGAGAGATCCCATTACAGTTTCTATTACACTTGCAAGACCAGAGTGTGAAAGCTCCTTACTGTAGCATTAAAAAAGGTTTATTTTTCCCCAGTGAAAGCCCTTGCTAACCAAAATAACATCTTCAGCTAGTGTATTCCTTTTTTTTTAGAGAGGGGAGAGCAAGGTATATGCAATCTCCTGGTGCAAGTCACATAGCAAACCCAATGATCCCCTTGCACTGAGCAATTGGCAGCTCAGCCCCTGCCCTTTGCACCAAGCGCGGTCAGCAGATCTCTTTCTCGTTCCCAAGGCCCTGGGCCATAGGGCAAAGAGACAGTCAGGGCATGGCCCTACAGCAAGCAACAGTCATGTCCCCAGAACACAAGACTGTTGAATAAGTATTGGCTTCTCTTACTTGTTTTTTGGTGCTTGAACTCTCAGGTCATTCTTGGGTCTCAGTTTCAGGCCTCCCCTAGCAACCAAGTCAGTGGAAAACTCACTGTTGGAATAAAAAGCAGCATTTCTCACTGATTCACAAAGGCATTCAGAAAATCACCAATTATCACAGGGCAATAAAACCATGAGAACCAGCCAGGGAAGGATTGCTGTGGGATATTGCCTGGAACCCATCGCTGGGGACTATTTTCAATGACCATGATTTTTCCCCTGCATGAAAAGCAAGCCCCTCACCTAAGCCATATCAGATTGATACCCAGGACTCAAATTAAGCCCTTATTCATTGATAAACACAGATTACCAAGCAGGTGGTATCTAAGGAAGAAAATTGTCTGTTGATAGCATATGTGGAACTGCCTGCGACCCCAGCCATATCGAGAAGGAAACAGATTTTCCCTCCAGATGGCAAGCCTTACTTATTCTCATTACAGATATGTCCCCAAACACCTGAACACTCTCCACATACACACTGAAACATCACTTTACAGGTTGGTGATTTGAAATAAAATTTATTTAGTTATTTAGCAATTTTTAACAATAAAAATTTCAGCTCTCTTTGCTGCCTGCTGTCTTTCTTCAAACAGCCTTTTGCAGTCAGCGTGTTGTACAGGTCTCGTTGGCCGCAACGTAGGGCATCTCTGGAATAAAAACTTTCAGAAAGAGGGAAATAAGCTTTAAAATTAATCCTGGGATTAATTAGGAGGGAGATAGAAGTATAGAGTTCCAAACTGCCTTACTTCCTAATTAAAGACCGCTCACTTCACAGCCTCAGGATCCTGAAGCAGTAAAGATAGGGCCAGGTATTCAGCAGCACAAGTCGATATATCCCCATTGACTTTGCAAAGCCAATTTATGCCTCTTCTACCCCACCTGACATACTTGGAAATCAGTGATGAGACTCGCAATGACTTCCATGGCACTTTGGGTCAGGCCAATAAAAATGATCCATACGTATTAATTCTTACAGTGTTTGGCTGGTCATTAGGAGAATTTCCCCCTTGCCTCCCCCGCTTCCCTGTTCAAAGTCCACAGAGGCAAATTCTACTTTTTCTCAGCACTGGGCTGTTTAAAGGCACATGCTTCATTTTAATTTATCCCACTGTTTGACAGGATGAGCAAATATAAAGCCTTATTTCTCTGTCATATAACCACTTTACTCAATTCACAGGAAAAGCCCAAGGTTTGCTGAAAAAAGAGTGATCACCTCAGGCTGCATGGTATCTGATAGAGATGCACTGAGAAGAAGGAAATGCCTTCCCCGTTCGAAAGGATGCTTGAGATGTCACAGCAGATTTTTTTTTTTCCCTTTTTACAAAGTGGCAACTAAACTTTGARATCTTAAAAAGTGTCGTGAATCCAGTCAACCCAAACATTTTCCAGCACATGGTGCCTCAGGCTGTGATTTCAAACTGTGTGAAATGTAAGTTTTGCATAAATCACTGAGGTGATTTTTTTTTTTTTTATCAGGACAATGATGATTTTATTACATCTCTAAAGGTGTTCTCTGTTGCGTTTTCCAGAGGTGGAGACAAGTGGAATTCATCAGCCACAGTTCCCAACCACTCTGACAGCTCTGAAGATAGATACAAAAAGCCAATACCCGAAGTGTATCCAAATGAGATAAAAATCAAGGATTTTTGTTATAACCAAATGCACACACATACCCTCTGCATGTCTAATACCAGCATTACTTTGTGGTGACTTGAAATCCAGCAGCAGTTTTTATTGACTGAACATATGCCAGAAAATCATTTCGCAAACGTCAATGGGCTTGAAAGAGAAAATGAAAAATTCATCTAGGGAAGGTGACAAATGAGCTTAACTCATTTCTTCTCCCAGAGTTAACAACTGTTTAAAGGATTTTATTCACCATTGCCAGTGTCAAATCTGTGCAATGTGCTGTAATGCAAATGTACCTTCCTTGTAAAGCCATTTTACAGTTTTGGGACCTGTCTGGGAGTTCAATGAAATACTTGATCAGAAAGTGGTCAAGTGCAGAACTCAAAAATACTTTCATGCATGAAGAAGTTACAGTGAAAACAAAGTGGGGATGCGGAAACTGCTGAAATGGAATATTTGCAATGTTCCTTTTAAATCAAAATGTTTCATTTCAGACTTGAAAGGACTTTCCTGTGAAGCATTTTGGAAATGAAATATAATTTCAAACCCAGATCAAGGCTGAAATCCTTCCATCTTCCTCTTCATTTCAAGTTGATAGTGAAACCTTCACAGTGATTTAAGTGAAAAGTTTCGTTGTGGATGAAGAGAAACTTAATTTCATGAAGAATGTTGTTTTTCATGTTTTCTTGTCTGCTCTGAATGGGAAAAGTATTTGATCTCTCTAGCAAAAACTGTTTCTACATCCAGCAAGGATCTTGCATGCAAACCATTTATGTTCTATAATCAGTCATGTAGGGCCACTGGGTTTTACCTTTTTAGGGCAGTTCCACTTTATGTATCTAGTCCTGGCCTCCCAGACCAAAGGTAGCTTGACTATAATGAGTTTTACAAAATATGGCTCTTGTGATTCACTAAGGCAGAAAACTGAATTATTAGGGTCAAGTACAGTGCAGTTCATTATCCATCCCTGCCCTGCTATGGCCTTCATGATGCTAAAGAGCGACAGCAAAAATGGATTGGCCTCACGACAAATTTAAAGCGATAATGGCGTTGCTGATTTTAGGGCTGATGACATTTTCCACTTGAGCCTGGAAGGATTGTCTGGCCTGATTGGAAAACAGCACTATTATCTATGGCCCACAAACAGCAGAAGCATGAGGTCATCTGATTCTAGAAGAAATATGATTTTTCTGTACTGTCACCAGCTATGTTTGTTCACAGGCGAGTTATTTACTATCTCTGAGCTGCAGCTGAAGCATTTCTAGGAAGTTGGGAATTATCTAACCTTGACAAATGCTGCTAGTCCAATCCCTCAACTCTGATCCTGGCACGTATCTGTTCTTCAGAAGGCTGAAAACACAGTAGTATGCACATCTGGGKTTTTTTTAAGTGTCTCTCTCTAATTTTCAGAAAGTCCCCTTGTTCTTATGGTCTGACCAAGGCAGAGCAGAAGCTCCTGTTTCCCAAGGTTGCAGCAGCACACATTTGTAGACCCATAAAGGAGCTATATTCACATTTAGCAACTCTATGAGGTCTTAAAAGCGTTGGTTAGCTAATGGATATGAAAGGTTTCAAGGCACCCAGGATAGTGGTTTGTTATTTTTGAGCTGCATGGAGCTGATAAAGGTGCAAAGACTTATAAAAGCACAAGTACAGCCCATGGTAACCTCATCTCTTAAACACAGGAGAAACACCAAGATGTAATGACTCCTGGCGATCCTCAGGTTATTGCTCTGGCCATGGAGAGCCAAATATTCCTACCACTCCTACAAAGAGCAAAACTTTTGCCATCAGGAAAAATATATTTTTGTGTAATCAAGGTTTTCTTAGGAAGCTTCTCAGTTTGGATAGCAGGGGGAAAGGACTACAGCCAACTGTAGTTCACAGCTTCAAGTTTACCAAAACTGGAAGGTTCTTTAATTCTTGCTTATGTCATAAAAGGCAGGAAAAAACCCTGAAACTTCCAGAGCATTTTCATGAGTCTTATGCTTAGGTTGAGTGTTGTGATTTTTAACCTTGGAATCACAGGATTGCTGAAACTTCCTCCAATCCCAGTTGCCAAAGCCAGCTTGAACAAGTTGTGCCTGGAGAGTATGGCACCAGTGAGCAAAGATCTAAAAGCAATTGTCTGTAAATACCGTCTGGATCTACCTCACTTGGTAGCCAGAGTTTAAGACCCATCCGCTCTGTGCACCATCCTCATCTCCCTCCCTCTCTAGTGATGAAGCTTCCCAGGTGTTTTTGGAGGTCAGCTCCCCTCCGTGCAGGTGGGGTTGGTGGAAAACACCGAGCTTCCCTCTCTGTAATTACCGGCTCTCAGCCTGGCTGAGCGAAAGCTTTGACTCCCGTTCCTGGATGCGCTAAACATCAAGTTCTTCTGGTAATCACGGTTTAAAATGCTTAGAGTTGGAGATTAAAGGAGAGCGTGCTCTCTCACAAAGGGACATTGAGCCCTGGAAAGGTTGTGGTCATGCTCATTGAGGCCCAGGGCTGGCTATCAGCGCAGGAAAGCGTGGAGGTGAGCTTCAGAAAAAAAACCTAAAAAGTAATGGGAATGGAACATGATAAAACTCATAAACTAGATATGACCAGGGCACCTCCTTCCCAAATGCAACATCAGAGGGGTCAGGGAATGACCCCAGAGACCTTTCTAGGATAGTGGCAACCCTTTCATCCAGTACATAATCAAACTGCAGCACTCATTGACACAGGATTTGAAGAGTCCAAAGTTGTCTCAGGAGAGACATTAGATAGGCTCAGAGGCTCCTGGGTGGAATTGAGCAATAGTCCAGTGACAGCTCCAGCAAATCTGTCTGAGCTGCGGTACTGGGGGGATGGCAGACCACCTACTCCTTCTGCTCAACCCCAAAAAACTCATGGCTTGCAAGTGTACGAGTCCTGCCCACGCTGGTGACCTAACAAAAATAGGAAGGATCCATATAACTACAGGTGACAACACCTGGAAAAAGGAAGACATGTATGGGAATGAAGGGGTCAAAGCACAGAGGAGAGGACTAGCAGTTGTCATTGATGACTGATCTAGATAGTGCCAAGATCTGAACCTGCACAGACATCCTTGTGTGCTCAGGGGCAAGTGAGGAGTGGTTCTCCTTGAGGATGGGGCAGATCTTTGGGAGCTAATGAGCTTGGAAACTTTCATCTAAACTCAGCAGCTATAGGATGTTTTTTGGTCCTAACCCACCACCCAGTTCAGAGGATGAGCCGAGGAGGTTGGCATCGGTTCACTACATAGATTGAGCTCGCTTCTGCCCACAAAATAGCACATGGCCACCATGCAAGGCACAACATTGCCTGGAGCATGTTGCATGGAGGAAAACCCTTCAGCTCTACCTACCCCCTCCACTGTCAATGCTCCTTTGTGGGCTGCCCTCTCCCTCCCAGTCCCGGCTTTCCCATCCTCTCGGCCAGGTGAGCTTGCAGCTACAGTTGCTACAGTTACAATGGATTAAACTGATGCCAAAACATGCAGATGACCTGAAGATGAAGCATGATCTAACCCAACSTGGGCTGCATGCTGGAGTCTCATGTGCAGATGGGCTCCATTTCACCAGGCACGGCAGAGCATTTGGGGGTTATTTGCTTTTGGGAAGGGAACTGGGCAATGGAAAGAATCTAAAACTGTCAAAGCTAGAATGCAGCAACTTGAATACAGCTGTAAAAGCGTTAATAAGAGAAAAGCAACTTTCCCTCCAAACTCAGCTGTGGGACAGGTGTTTTGCATCACCTTCAACATTTAACTTCTCGGCAGCTGTTTGGACTGAATAAAAAACACCCTTCCCCCATATGATTACAGGACCCTTTCCTGGGGTTTCTATGGAAACCCAGCTGCTTTTAAAAATATCTGCTCCTTCCTCCAGTGGAAGAGACTCAAACAGCTAATTTCCTCCTGACCAGTTCTCCCCTTTGGATGGGCTGTTTGCTCATTGACCCACCAGATCAAGGGCTCTCCCTCACTCCGGCTTGGTAGTTGCTTTGCTACAGGTTAAAGCAGCAGCTAAATTCAAAAAGCCATCACAGGACACAAGCACTGGAAACCTGGACCGTGAAGAGCCCCCAGCTCCCAGGAGGCAAAAACCAGGAGCTACTTCCATAGTTCTCCAGCGCTCAGTGAGGCCATGGGCTGAAGATCCCTCATCCTGGCCAGTCCCGCACCCATGTGGCAGCTCAGCTTTGTTCACCATACAGTCCAGTCACTGGGCCAAGTCTGAAGGACTTTGGGGTCCTTTGCACCTCTTTTGCATGAAGGCCTGCCCAAAAATACCCTATGCRTCCACGCCTGGTGCACGGGCATTGGATGCAGACTGGCCAGGCAGCATCCCTGCCTCTCCCAGGCCATGCACAGCCTCTCACCCTGCTGAATTTGGCATCGGGAAGGAAACCGCCCCCCAAGCCCTTTGGCTTCCTGACGCTCATTACTTCTGCCAGGCACCGCTTCCTGCCCGTGTTTGCCATAACAACCATTTCCAGGCGGTCGTGCATCCTGGAAGCACAAGTCCCGGTGCTTTAAATCAGTCTAAACAGTTTCACAGACAAAACATCTTGTCAGCATCTACACAATCTCTCCTGATTGAACCAGTGATGGATGTGACACATCAAAAACACAGTGCTTATACTTTTTCTCTGCTTGCTAAAGCTGTCTTGGAGGGGTTGGGGAAGCAGCTTAGGAAAGTGCAGGGCAGGGGACCCTTGCTTTTCTGACATACAAAGCAGATTCAGAAGACATCCTGTGATTACTAGCTTGCATTAAAGCACAAATTGTTACTTATCCTCCCATCTTCTCATGCAGCCCTCACAGTTTCTCTAAATAGCACCATAGATGATTTGGAGAGGGCTGCAGTGCTTGGCAGAGGTTGGGGGTAGTGGGGTTTGCAGGTGTTTGCGTTATATTTTGCCAAATATTGGCTCTGTCTGGCTCTCCAAATTTCTGGGACAGAGTGAAAAGAGAATCCCGGGACAACAAGATCTCTAGGGATGAACATCGGGTTTTGCATCATTTAAAGGTTAGGACATCTGGAGCCAGAAACGTTGCAAAGGGGATTTTGCTTAGAGAACTGATCTCAGCACTGCAGAGACTCAGCGAGCTGCTTGCAGGGAGTGGAAGGGTGAGCAGCTCTCAAGTGAGAGAGACCAGCAGAGGATTTGGCATGCTATAAGGGTTTTGTGGGCAAGCAGCCTGCTAGCCCTACCCCTCTCTGCTGCGAATAGCTCAATATGCTCATGCATTTGCAGGTGCGTGTGTACGTATGTATGTCTGCATTTATCTGGGTAGGTACTGAGCTTTCTGCCCCTCCAGAAGCTCTGCTCTGACCGAGCTAGCTAGTTATGCACAAAATAATGAGATTTTTGCTTTAAAGTAAGGAGATTTAAACGAAAGAACATGAGTACCTTTCATTTACTGGCTGGCTTTTCAGCCTTTTCAGTCACACTTGCAACCTTTCCTCTGCAACTCAGAGCCCAGAGCCGTGCTTTGTAATGACATCTGTGCGCAAGTTCATGTTTCATCAGAAGAGCTGAAGCTTTAAGGAAAACATTAAATTTTGCAAGATTCATAATAAAATCACTAGAGCTGGCAACCATGTAATCTGAAGTGTACATTTCCAGCCCTTTTCCCTGGCAAAGACAGCTGTCAAGCTGATAATTCACTGCCAAAGCTAAAGTTTGTGCAGATTATTTAGCAAATACACACAAGTACTTCAGGAGAGAATCCACAAACAAGTCACTAATCCAAAAAAGCTGAATTCAAAAGAATGACTGCAAGTTTGCTATTCCTGGCATGCTTAGAGCATAGAGATACGAGTAATTCTGGCRGTAGGATTAAACACTATTTGTGCTTTCAATCATGTGATAGAAAGCGTATTAGGTCTGCGAGAAAAGCAACATGACTGAGGGTTTTTCTCCATTTTAATAGCACGGGACTTTCACCTAATGTTCTACCCTGACTCTTTCAGTACAGGGCAGCCTTCCTGCCAACGCCTTGTACCACAGGAACATTGCATATACCCAAATGGGGGAGAAAAGGGCTATTTGCATAATAGGACAAGACGCTGTTGTAAATAACTTCTGATGAGCTGAATCACAGGGGAGCCCAGGGAGTGGGGCCGAAGCGTAGTACCCGTTGCATGGCCCATTTTATATTGCTTTAATATGTCATTAATATGCACCTCCCCAAGGCATTCCTGTATTTTCTCATGAAAGATTAAAGCGAAGACAATTTCTACTAATCACACAGTTTTTCTAGATTGCTCTCTCACATTTTGCTGAAGGGGAAAGAGAGGACTACCTCTTCTCTCTCCAAACATCCCGGGAATGGGGTTTATTTCCCAGTGAAATCATCCCGCAGCAAGGCATTCCCGTGATGCACCAAGGGAGTGACCCAGCTGCCTCTGGGAGGGCAGAYGTGTGCCGCCACGGTCTGCAGGCAGCCCCTCTGCTCCTGCCTGCTTTTCTAAAGCTTTCCACTTCAGAGCCGCCCCCCAGCCAGCATGTTCAGGGTGGAAAATCCTCCTTCAGCCTCTTAATACAGCACTGAGTCTTTCTGTCATAGCTCTCAGCCCTTGGTGAGATTGCTCAAGGCTTCTTATTGGGAGGAATAAAGGCAGCAAAACCACTTTTTTGGCTATTAACATGTTAAAAGCTGGTTCATGGACAACATGAAATGATACCTGAGGGGAGGGAGCCCAAAGCATGTGGGTGTGACTGGCTCTGGGTGCGAGCATCCTTGGGGCCGAGAGCGCTTCCTGCAGAGGTGACGCTGGCTGCGAGCACAGGGGTTTTGCCTGACCGCTTGACAGCCGTTTATTTGCTGACTCCTGTCAACCATCCTCCCGCCCCAATGGGGCAAAGCCAAGGGAGGGGAAGGATAATGGCCAGCACTCCTGGTGCCTCGGTCTCCTTCTCCTGCTAAGTGTAAAAAAACTCACAAGGAGTGACAAGGACTTGCTGAAGGGGAGTAAAATACAGTGCAACTCTTTTGACAACAAGTTTTTTCCYATTAAAAAAACGTCAAGTCATCAAAACCAAGCTTTTTTACATCATAAGGACAGTGTCTGGTGCACGAGGGAGGATTTCTTTTAAATTGAAGCAAACTATTTTTTTCAAGCTCTATAAACAAGAAACATATCCTGTTTTCCTTTTGCATCAGAGTAACTTTTTATTTAGCCTGAGTGAATGATTACATCAAAGATGTAATGATGGCACCTGCAATCCCAATCCAGCCAACTCCAGGGGCCTCTCAAGTCCATACCCCAAGACCGGCTGTCCCTGCAATGCCATGCTCAGGACCAGGATCAGTCTTTCCTGCTGCATCGCTTGGTAGACACAAACTCCCCAGACAAGGAGGTTTTTGCACGATTCCTCTTTCTGCAACAAGCTCTGAGCAGGAGGTGCTTCTGCTTCAGCTGCGACAGCCCTGCCTCGTTCAGCGTGCAGCCCAAGGCGGAAAGCCCTTATCTTCAGTGAGCACCATCCCCTAAGGATCCAGACAGAAAATCAACAGGAGTGCAGAGATTTGCTGGCTCTGAAGTGCTAAAGAGATAGGAGCCCATCATGCATGATTAGATGTGCTGATTATCTGCTGATTTTCAGCAGAGGGATTCCCTAAGCAGCTGCCACTGGCTTCTCTATCCCTCATCTGTCCTTCTCTGCCTCTGCTGTCACCTTTCTTGGGGCAGTACCAGGTGTGGTTCCCTGTTTTCACACATCCCTGAGCTCTGGAACCTTGTGCAAAGGTCTGCTTGTGTTTTTAGAGAGAGCGAGGGAGCACAGAGGAGGGGCGGGTGTTCCTGAAAAGGTCCCATTTTGTTTTCCTTCCTGGGATGCCACCTCTTACTGCAAATTTTGCACCCATGTCAAAATTCAACAGTAAAGGCAAACTGAACTCATYCATTTTAAACTGTCCAGGATTCTTGGTCCTTGCTATTTGGGATGCTCTACCAAGTTTCACCATTCTCCAGTTTAAGCTGCTTCTCAGACTTAGTATTTAGTATTTCCCTGAGTCAAGATGACAAGGTTGCCTCACGGGCTGCAAGTTACAGCCATGATAAAGCAAACAAAGATTCCCCTTGCAGGACAGGTTTTTCTAGTGACCAAAGCAGTAGCAATCATTGACAGCAGCATGGAGCTCCACAGCTGGTTGACGCAAGTAGTCCTCTACTTCCTAAATGGAAGTTATTAGCATATGTGCATGCTCATTTGCATATGTAAACACGATCTCTACGTGGGCTCTGCAATTAGTTGGATGCAGCTACCTTGCAAAGTGGACAGATTTTCAGTTTCTGCACGTTGAGTAAGATGCCTGGAATGGTATGATCCACACCTAGAAATATTGCAGTCAGATTTTCAGGAGCTTATCATGCTTCCACCCAGGCAAAGCTCCAAAGTCTTCCACAGGATCTGCAAAGGAGGAAAAGTGTCTACTGGCATAGAGTTGCTCATTACCTTTCTAGCCTTTATCTCATCCTGAGACAGTTCCTGATTCTACACAATCTTTAGAGAAGAAGAATAGTAAATGCTCTGAATAGGAAAAGAGGGAATTATAAAAAATTATGTATCTTAACAGCTAACAACAACATGATTTCAATTGTCTTTAAGCTTGATAAATTCCCTCTCTTGACATGCTGGGGATACTGGAAAGAATATGGCATCAAGTGATTAGACAGAGCAATCCACTCAAGCCTTCCAGCTGGGCTCTCCTCTTGGCTGTATCACGGACTCGTGGTACAGCCTCGCGGCTTGTCTGAACTCCCCTTGTCTCCATTCTCCTTCTGCAGCACATGGTTGGTAGCAGTTAATCAATCCCCCATCTTTTTCTTACCTTCTCTACTTAGGCTGCAAGACGTTGGGCAAGAGGCCTCTGTGGTCCATATTTAGTACAGCTGTGTTCTGCCCTTCAACAGGGCTTCCAAACATTTTAATGCAAATATTAGGGAACCTATAATTAGATCTGCAATCATTCTTAATAGTGGCTCATAAAGGCTATTTTGTGTTTCCATCACTTTTGTTGCAGTGCTTAGCATTGGACTAAAAGCAGTGGGTATGGTAGATAGCAAAGCATTTCACTGCCAGTCAGAGGCGTGAAAGAAGAGGAAAACAGTGAATTCTGCTTCTATTTCTTCTGCAGTCCATCTACTCTTAAATATTAGTATGAGCAGGTACAACCTGTGTACAGTACTACAACGCTTTTGTCTTTATGATGTTTACAGCTGTAAACCAGCCAAGTATGACATGCAATTTCCCTAAAGAGCTTAAACACTTGCAAGCCTAGTCACATCCACACGAGCCTCAGCTCTTTTCAGAATAAGGCAATTGCGCTGGAACATTTCTACCGAACCCCAAAACCATTGCTCAGGACCCACCTCTGGAAGAAGCAGGAGACTCATTGCAGGAAGAATAGAAAGAGCGTGCCCTCAGCTGAGCTGTAAATCCTGGCTCTGTTTTTTAGGCTAAAGGAAATGATTTTTTTTTGCATTCTGGAAAGGCAGGAATGCTATGTGGCTCACAGTACTTATGAGATTAGACAGCAGAGGTCCCTGCTTCAGGATCCATCTCCTTTACCACTGTTGTAGCCATTAAATAGAAGTAGGCACTGCCTAGCAGTTTAGGTGAGAAGGAAGCTCAGAAGGAATAGTTACAGGTACCTACAATGAGTATCTTAAATAGTGATAGCTAGCACTAAAAAAATTGAAGTTCACCCTAAGAAAGAGCTTAGATATAAGCATCTATAGCTGGATTCATGGATATAAGAAAGACCAGAGAAATCAGAGCCTGCAGCTGAAACCCTGAGCCCCAGGAGGGAAAGGGTCCTGCCAGCACCCCCCTGCCCCCCCAAACTCCATCAACTGCCTCAAAGGAATGAAACTTGCCCCTGTTCGAGTTTAACGTACCCTGGGAGCATGGGTGTGTCTCAATGGGAAAATATTGAAAGAAAAGTAGGAAGGACTAAGAGGTCTCATTAGCAGTTTAATTGCATAGAGAAAGTCCCTAGGATTACTAAAAGAACTTTTGCCTAGTGAATAGCTTTTCTTTTCAATTACGGGGGGAAATATCTACCTGCTCAGATAAGGTGCATGCCAGTGGGATGCTCATTAACCTAGATGTATTTGCTTTGTTGGACTTGGCTGATAATTAAAGTCTTTCCTTTTGCTTCCCTTGGGAATGAAAGGGTCTTACTGTCTCTGCATAGCTCTGTCGTGAATAATCCTTGAGGCAGCAGGGTTTGTCTGGGAGAATGTATCTGTAACAGGCAAATTGCCTTTTTGCAGAGGAGCCTAAGCTGGGACCTGCCCTGGGCAGTGCTCCTTGAAGCTGAGCCTGGATGAGAGGTTGGAAGGAGAGTCTTCCCTAGCTTGTGTTAGCAGGGGCTTTAGGATCTCTGTCCTGGCTCTAGATGCTCTGCACAAAGAGTTGGCAGAGGACAGGGACACCGGGAAGGGGGGATGTTCGAGGCTCTGACTTGATAAGCTGGGCTTGCGGCTCCCTCTTGCAAGAGCTGCAGAGGGGTGGTTGGTTTAGAATCATAGAATCTTAGAATCATAGAATAGTTCGGGTTGGAAGGGACCTTTAAAGATCATCTGTCCAACCCCCCTGCCGTGGGCAGGGACATCTTCAACCAGATCAGGTTGCTCAGAGCCCCATCCAACCTGACCTTGAATGTTTCCAGGAATGGGGCATCCACCACCTCTCTGGGCAACCTGTGCCAGTGTTTCACCACCCTTGGCATAAAAAAATGTCTTCCTTATATCTAGTCTAAATCTACCCTCTTTTAGTTTAAAGCCATTCCCCCTTGTCCTGACGCAACAGGCCCTGCTAAAAAGTTTGCTGCCATCTTTCTTATAAGCCCCCTTTAAGTACTGATAGGCTGCAATAAGGTCTCCCCAGAGCCTTCTCTTCTCCAGGCTGAAAAACCCCAACTCTCTCAGCCTTTCTGCATAGGCGAGGCGTTCCATCCCCCTGATCAGTTTATGAGGGCTTGAAGTGGTGCAGCCCTCGGTGTGATGGTGGAGGAGGTACAGATCAGCTGAAGGACGGGAGCAAGTTCCTCCAGCATCCCCACCTTGCACGCAGGCACAGCCGGGCTGTCTGAGCCACACGCATGGGGTTGTCACTCCCTGAGTCAAAGTGCCCAGCCTGGCTGAGCCTTCCCCATCCTACCGCAGCCGTGGGACAAGGTGTAAGGGCTCCTCCCTTGCTGCACCCCCTTCCTGCCATCAAGGGGGTACTGTCACTGTCCTGCTAGAGAAACCTGCTCTTCAGAAAGGAGTAAACACCCCCTATTCCTCCTCCCCTTTCTCAAAACAGATGGAACTCTCTCCTTTCTTTTTGCCTATTTCCTGGCTCTGGCAGGTCCAATGCTTATTTGTCCTGACAGTTATCAGCCAAAATCTCTAGCACAAACCACCCTCCCCAAGACAGAGCATGAAAGGCTGCCAAAGAAAACAGCTGGTATTTTACCCTGGGAGTGTGAGTGGGCTCCCGCACTGTGGGGTAGGCAGCAAGCAGGGCGTTTGAGTGTTCCCTGTGTCCTTTAAACCTCAGACTATGCAGAAAGAAATGATTCAACGCAGTCTCTGGGAGAGGAAGACTCCTGTTTCCCTCCAAAGCAAAACCTGCGTTCAGACACCCTCATGCTACATCGCTATGAGGATCACTGATGAGACAGCCCCATAAATTCATAAGCCTTCAGGGTAGTGCCTGTGCATTCACCAGTTCAGCAATCTCGCAATTAAAAACTTTCCTGCTACACTTGGRCCCCACGGAGGCACAAGTTTCTATGGGTGAGACTGTTCTGCTTTTAACACAGCGCTGATAGCTGCAGTTGGGCTGTGCTGCAGTAGCTCAGCACCTCCCTGCGAGCTAAGGGTGGCTGCGTTGCTCGTGCAATGATTAATGAAGCTAAAGTGGACCTGGGATGGCATTGAGACCCCAGAAGTTCAGCCAAGCTCTCTTGGGTCTGATTACCCCAGCTGTCGAGTGTGGGGGGGTCAGCATTCTGCTGCCGTGGGGAGGAGGTGCTAACGGGGTTAAATCTATTAAAGGCTGCGAATGGCTCCAGTCCTGCTGTGGGTTGGTGGCTCACACGGGTGCAGAGGGGAGCGCGAGGATGGGRCCAGAGGCAGTCTCTCTTTCCTGCATCCCTGGAGGCACCTCCCTGTGCTGGTTTTTTGGTAAGTATTTTAAAGGCTATCTTCTCTGAGTACTTCTTTACCTGGCAGACCCCTCGTACCAAGGTGACTGAGCAAATTCATCAAAGACCAGAATCCCATAACTCTGAGATACCAGGTTTTTCATTTCCTTGAACAGTCCTTCCTCTTTCAAGCTTTCCAGAGGCACCAAACCGGGGAGTCCAGCGCTGCCTCTGCCTGTTCTTGCTGCAGTGAGAAAGAAGGATCAGGTCCAGGGAGATTTCTTGTGTGTTTGCTCAAAACTGGCACTCCTGCCTGCACACTGCTTTCCAGCTCAAGGACTAATGCTGAGAAAGGCACTTTGAGCGCCAAGTTAGCTAGATAGCTTTCGTGCCAAACTTGTGACTTATACGCGAGATTAATCCTTACCTCCCAAATCTTTTCATGTTAAGGAGGAAAAGAAATGTTCTGTCAATGTCCAATAAATGATTTCAGAGATGAGCTTTCCACTGGAGGGAAACAGAAATAAAATACAGCAGCCTGGGATTTCAGTATCAAACATTTAACTCCTTCAAAGCTGGACTGCTCAACAGCCATCAGAGGCATCGCTTGCTTACACCCAGAGTAGCTCAGCACCTCCTGCTCCCAAATGCCATCTGGGTGACAGCACAGACCCCTTGGCAGGGCAGAGCAGCTCCTATTAACCTCCAGAGGTGGAAACATCTCCATCAGTTGATAAACAAGCTGCCTCTAACTGATGAGCACCTTTAGCCAGATGCTGAAATTTGGCACAGCCAGCTCTGAGCTCTCCAGAAAGCCTCGCTCACGTGGGGATGTGTGTTATCATACAGATATGCCTGTTGTAATGCCCATGGGCGTGCAGAGCGGCTGGGTGCTTGTGCAGGATCTGTGCTCTGTGTGTTTGCTCTGGCTGAAATTGTATGTAAAAGGTTGCGGGATCTTTTTGTACAGGTACCTACATGCTGCAGCCTCTGCAACGCAGTGGGTTAACTTCCTCTCCTCCTCCACTTGCTCTTCAGGAGCAAGACACCTTTCTGCTCTGGATTTTAACCCATTCCTCACACAAAGCTAGAGAAAAGGCTTAATAGGCATCCACACACACACGTACCTGCTTGTCTGAGCTTTGCTTGAGCCCTGGGCTGAACCAGGGGAGCCAAAGACCTACCAGAAATTCGTAGGTGTAGCGAAAAACCCATCTCTGCCTTCTCCCTTTTCTCTGCCCTCTCCTGTTGGGATTCAGTGCTGGTGAAACTTAGACTAAAGTGACGTTTTGCTCAGCTCCTTGTAAATGCCAGGGCAGGCACTGCTGCTTGGCAAGGAGGTGAGCAAGCCCCAGGCGAGCAGCCTCTGGGGCTACTTCTCTGYTTTTTCCCCCATCAGGGTGTAGGGTTCAAAGCCCAGCCTCCTCGCTGCCCTCCCAGCACTGCCAGAGCACTGCGGGGCTGTGCAGGGTCCAGCTGGCGAATGCTCCTCAGCATTTCCCTCCTTCCCTGCTGTGCCTTAGTTTCTCTGAGGGCATCTCTGAGCCATCAGGTCAGACCAGGGAGCTCTGTGYGCCCACGTCTGTGCTGATCCCAGCTTCTGGGCCGTGTTGTTTCTCAGACATCTGCTATTTCTGAAGGGATTTAATGTCAAAATCCCCAGGAATTCAGAGGAACTCGGACTTCAAAAGCTTTGAAAAAGTGATCTCCGGGCAAGCGTGAACTCGGAGCGATAGGGCATGGCTACACAAATTATAAACTCTGCTCCGTGCTCAGACTGTGAGTACATTTTGCATGCATCTTGCTGAGTCCCACGTGTGCTGACTCCAGTTTTGCTCGGTTCCTCTCTATCGCTCTCCTTCTCTCGGGGGATGAGGGAGCATCTGCAATTCCTCTGCACTGCCACTTACTTCTAAGCCTTTAAGTGTTTTTCGTGAAAGAGTGGGAAAAGGCATAGGAAGAGTGGGGTGAAACGTCATCCCCAGCTATTTCAAAGCAAGACTTAGTTGAAGGCACTTACCAGACACCTGTTACCAAGTCCCTCAGTTTTTCATATAAAAAGGTGAAAGCAGAGCCCATAGGATTCATGAGGTCACCTAGGCAATCTCACCCGCCGGCAGGCTCAGCTCTCCTCAAAACCACTTCAGATGTTTGTCTAATGTATTGTTAAAAACCTGAAGTGATGGACACTCCACTTCCCAGGCAACCTATCGCAGGGTTTCATTTTCCTTTCCATTAGGAAGCTTTTCTTAACGTCTAACCTAAATCTTTCTTCCTACAACTTTAAACCCATTATTTCTCATGTTATCCCCCATGGACAAGGAGAAATCGTTATTGCCTTCTCTTCACAGCTCTCTCTCATGCACTTGAAGGCTATATTTATCTTTACAACATCTCTGGAAAATAGAGCATTGCCATTATCTCTAGCAAACAGGTGGGAGCAGAGGAGCTAAGGGTGGGGTTTCTTGCTTAATTTTAGATATCCAGAAGTTAGGAGTCTAAACTAGTTGTGTGATGCTCGCTGTTGTATCTAGCACAGACTTTGCCAGCTGGGACTAGCCTGAAAGGGCTTCCCCGTGCCACCCCTCAATCCCACCGCTTTAGTACTGTGACCTTTAGCTTCCCCATCACAAAAATTTTTGTTTCAGGATAGGACGAGGGGAGTGCAGGGTGCTGCTTTCCAAAACATGTCTCAATTTCTGTGGCCCCAAACACCCATCACTACTAACAAGGGTGGAGAAGGGGGTCTATTGAAGGGGTGCAAGCACAGCAGCGTTGTGGCAGCGAGTGCCATGTGTGCTGCACAGCATCTGGGAGAGACATCCTTAGGTGAAACATCAATTTTGAGGCATGTGTCGGGAAAAGATGTTATTTTCAAGTTTGCTTACAATGCTGTCTTTCATGTGCAAAGCAACTGTCTCACTTCATCAGAGCAAACGGCATATATTGGTTGCTCCTTCCTTTTGATTACTTTTTAACACTAAGTTTGTGTTATGTTYGAATTTTGGCAGGAGCATAAGACTGTAACAAGTAGGAGGTAAAGCTCCGTTAGTTTGGAGAAAGGGAGATATAATAATTTTTTACAGTTTAAAAAAAAACTAGTTCGATACTAATACATGTTGTAAATTCAAGCTGTTAATTGGAAAAAATGAGAACATAAACATTTCAGTCTTTTTAGTGTTTGTGTCAATCTGGCACTTTGAGAAAAAACAAGCTTTGATTATTTTTCATTTGAAGTCATGTTTCATTTCAAAACTTCCTTCAATTGGACTTTTCATTAACTGAAAATCACTCAAGAAATGCTAGAATTGTAAGAGGTGTATTAATTTCATTTCTAAAGTATTTTTAATTTTTTTTTTTTTCAATTCATTATTACTTTGAAGGTCAGGTTTTTTCCCCTCTTCCTCTAGAATCACCAGCCTACCATCCAATTGCTTCTTTACTCGGCTCAATGCAGGTGTGTGGTGAAAGGGAATTTCAGCCCCTGGCAAAGCAGGGAGCAGGGGAGCCGAGGCCGGGTAGGGCTGACTTGCTGCCTGAGCGTGCAGAGAGCTGCCGCATTTTGGCTTATAAAACCTTACCACCCCCTCTCTGAAAAATCCCAGCATTTTGCCAGTTGCTCTGTGCCGAGCTTGAACAAAATAAAACCAAACCCAAATTAAAAAAGAAAAAAAAAATGGGGAGAGGGAGAGAGAGAATTCTTTGAGATGGAATATTTTGTTTTGAGATGCTTTATTCTGAGTAGGGGCTTTCTTAAAATAAAAAGGAGGTTAAAAAAAAAAAAAAAAGAGGAAAAAGCCCGCTTAACCTCGCAGTAAACCAAAACCATCAAGGTTTTGCTATACCAATAGCAAATAGAATATTCTTACTCTTAAACTTATTTTCTAAAGAAGACTTTTCTCAAACAACAACACATTRCAGTTTAGCCCCAAATCCCAATAAAACAAACAAAACCTAATTGAGCTGGAAAACTCTGAGCCAGCTCTGCTTGTGAACCAGAGGACCTTTGCCAATGAAAGCTGTGCAGGATGACAGCTCTGGAGCCCAAATAGCTCATATGGTTTTCTCTATTGGCACACGATAATCTCTGAATCCCAGGACCGCTAGCTTTTGCTATGCAGTGTTAATATGGTCTTGTCTGAGAGTGGTGGCGTATCCCTTCCCCAAAGCCTTGCTAGGGCTGCCCATCCCATGTTGTCTCTGGCACGCTGCCCCAGGAGGAGATGGGCGTGTGTTTGTTGGTGCCGTAGGATGTTAACACTTGCCTCCATCTGCTAACGTGACCCTCTGCCTCCCTCCAAGTCTCCTGCCCGTTGCACGCAAAGCTTTGCAATGCTTCAAGTACCAAACAAATCTGGTTTAGCAGGGCAGCTTGCAAACCCACTTAATGGGCCCTTGTTACCCAGCCGACCTGCTTCCCTGGGAGGTTTGCCAAGGAACCGGGATCAGGGTAGTGCATTTCAATGACCAAGTGACAGCTCAGCATCCCACCAAGCATAACAATTTGTGGTGTTCACATCTCCTGACTGCGCTAGCTGTGAGTACTGTGGAAGCAGGACTTGGTAGCAAGAGTTTATGGCTCTTTTTGGCTCACTTCCCAGATCTGGTCCAGCTAATGCAAAGACCACTGCCATGGCTGGGCATCTTTTTTGATATGAGTTCTATGTAGTTACTAAAATCATCGGATGTAAAGCAGAACAGTATCTTTCTCTTCCAGAACCAGGCACAGAATGCTTGGATGATGCCTTGCTTTCTCTGGGAACGTGAAATCTCTGCAGCACCTTCCAGCAAGTGTAGTCCTTGGCCTGGGTCTATGTGAAGGTTGGCCTGGCTGGTTGGATCCATATGAAGTAACTCTAGAAGGAAAACAGCCCCCTGAGATCTGTATCGTCTGGGATGGATTGCAATGAGCTTCAGAGCCTGCATCTCTCCTCTACTACCACACTGACAAATAGCAGGGTTGGGAAGTGTCTGTCCTCTGCAGCAGAATCCTTCCAGATGATCATGGGACAAGAGAACCATGCCCCTGATTTCCACAGCTTCCTAAAATATTAGGTGGTAATGACAAATATCCTCAGTTTTTCCCCATCCTGGTATCAAAGATCTGTCCTCCTTTGGTTCTGTGTCTGGCAGTTGGAGGAACGTTCCCAAAGACTTATGAAGGGCAGACTTCTGGATCTGAAGAGGCATCATGCTCCCTGTTTCCAGGTGGTGCTGCAAATGACAACAGACTGTGGGAACCAATTCATTGCTCACAATGAAAACGCAGCTTATATGTGGTGGGGAGAAACACAAACATCATCCAGGAGAGGGAATTTTTAGTGAAGTCCTCTGCAGTTATCATCAGTGTTCATTCACAGCAAGTATCATTTGCAAAAGACCTAGATAAATATTCTGTGTTTCCAGCCCATTCTGTATTGAAGCAGGGGAAACTAAATTGCTCCCTTTTAGCACATACCACAGGTGTCTGAGCAGAAATGAAAGCAGATTGCACCCTAACATCTCTAAAGAGGAGTCTCAGCCACCTTTACTAGCTAATTCTGCAGGCTACATCTCAACCCAGGCAGGAACATGGTGCTACAAAGTAAGAGGACAGTCTGAACTGGAGAACCTGAACAAGAACCAGATATGCCTGCAACCATCGGTCAAATCTTGCAACCATCACTCAAATATCACCACCTAGAAGCAACACAGGAGATGTCTTACGGGAGACCAGTTTCTCCTATGCACACGGCACCTGAAGCACACACGCTATGACATTGTCCACCCAATGCACAGTAACAATGCAAGAGATTCTACTACAACCATTGAAATGAGGAACAGAGGGGTGCATTCAGGAGTATTTCAGTGTCTGCAATTTGGAGGCCATGTGGGCCAGAAAAAGTGATGCTGAGGAGCTGTGTTTGGGAAAAGTTTTCAAATGAAGATTTTAGTCTGTCGTGCAGCAGCTGGGTCTTCTGGAAGCTGGTGGTGGAGGTCTTGCTTTTGACACTGTATTTTTTTAGGTATTTCTTAACCTAGAGATGACAACTGTTTCAGGGAATAGGAAAAGATGACATCCAAAGGCTGTCTGAAATCCAAAATTGGGTCTAACGTTCTCTTCTTAAAACACAGACTGTGAAATGATTCTTCACAAGACCGTGAGGTATTCAGTGTTGTGGGGGCTCTCCTCCTCATGCAGCCACTCCTGAACCACTGCCCTCTTCTTGTGGGCAATGACTGAGTAGGTGGCACCTCCTGGGCAATGCCTATGGTAGAGATACCCATAGTGACATCCCTCTTTGGGATGGCTGGTCCAAGCTTGGAATGGTGACAAGTATCGGGTTCAATGCTTCTCCTTCTCCCTGCATGGCCACACCACATAGCTGTGGTGTTTGGTGATTCATGTTACTCCCATCCAGTGGCAGCTGTGGAGAAAGGAAACACATGACACTGACATAATCCTTGCTCCTCCCATGCCAACACCCCGTTCTGCCTGGCTTGCGGGGTATCCATAGTTAAAGGGTCACGATCTCCTTTCCCTTTGGCATAAAGAGCTTTAGCACTCTTCCCTTCCATCTCTTCTACCTCACCGCCCCCTTTCCCTCCAGAGCAAACAGCATTCAAAAGATTAAAGCTGATCTTATTAGTGCTTTGACACTACCACAGTGTTCTGGTCTAACACATCAAGGACAGACTGCAACCGCGTCCCTCAGACGCGTCATCAAGAGAATGTCAAACACATCAAGGCTTAACTCCTCCTAGGATATACGTTACCACACGCACTCTGCCTTTCACCTCCTCAGTGGGCGTCAGGACCTCACTTATGGACCTCAAGCTGCAGAATAGCTGAACCTTCAGAAGGAAGTGGAGAGGTTGGCTGCCTACTGGCTCTAGCATTTGCTGAGGGGGTGTTTGGCTGTTCCTGCCAGAAGCAAAAGCTGCTCTGCATGGACCTGTTAAAAAAGAGTAAGTCTGGCTGTCAATAGGCATTTCACCATGATCACGCTGCTTACAAAAGTAATTGAGGAGAGGTGACTTCTCACCAACACACATGCAGAAAGAAGAGAACTATCCTAATGTAAACCCAAAAGGGATAAAACTTATTCCCAATCAATTATTTGCCCCAAATGAACACGACAAGATAGTGAAGCTGTAACAGTGTGTACAACATCAAGAACAATCTAAACCAGTGTTACTTCAGTGAGAAGGTCCTACCAACAAAGCTCAAAGTAGAGCCTGCCAGCCATCTCTGAGGCAGCGGGTTATATCCTCCACTGTTGCAGTTACTTCAGCAAGGCTGAGAAAGACCTGTTGTGACACCCCTTGAAAGGTTCCCGGGTTCCCACCGCCTGTGCTTGTGGTCAGTGTGATATCAGAGAGGAGGAGAGCAGTATGAACTCTCTTGGATCATCAGCCATGATCAGTGTTTGTGGCCAATTGAAACAAGGCTGAAAAGGTGTCGTTGTTTTTCTATAGCTCATTGGCTTCAGAGGATGTGAAGCTGCCTTCCTGTTCTTCCTGGCAGGCTGCTGACATCATCCAGTTTGTCGTTATGTGGCAGAGGTCCCAAAGAGGGTGAAAGACTCCCAAATGCACCCAGAGCCCTGAGGCATCCTTCTCTGGTGGGGATCGAGTAATCCAGATGTTGATATGGCTGTGGACAGTGAGATGGAGGAGGTGGGAAGGCAGTCAAAATATCAGTAGCTATTATTGCTGAGAGCAGAGTCTTGTCTCAAGAACATAATGGCCCATCCGTCACCTCACCTGGAAACATAACATTGGTGGCAAGTCAGATGGGTCCCAGGCTAAAGAGTTGGAAGTGGGTGAATTGACCCAGCAGAATGGATTTGTCATGGAATAAGGTATAAAAGTTGGCTTAAGTGTGGCATGTTTGTCACCTTCCCTTCCCTTTAGTAATCATGACAGGTATGAATCCCTTTGTCCTCCCCAGTCAACCTTTCTTTGGGCAGGCTTGTCAGGTACCTACCCTAAACCAAAATCTGGTCATAGCTAGTGACATGGGTGGGTGATTTTAATATCTCCTCGTGCTCATTCTACAGACAGCAGTCTCAATGACTGGTCACCAGAACTGACACAAGATGGCTATGGCCCACCCAGCTGCACCAGCTATGGCCACCATGAAGCTCCCCAACCTGTGACACTACAGCGACCCTGCCTCAGATTTTAACTGCAATCAAAACTGTGTGGCACAGCTCCTCTGTCTGGGCGCCTGATGTCCCTCAGGTGAATCAGAAGGGATGGAGGTAGTAGCTAAAGTGTTTCTTTCCCTATGGGGCGCAGAGGCCATGTGCTTCCTGCCTAACATTATGCTCCCAACAGGAGCACCTCTGAGGTTCAATTTCTCCTCTCAGGTCTTGCGTGCAATATCTGTAGGCTCTGGGCCAACTCTGTTCTTCATGATACTCCAAAGTAGCTGATGGTGCTCATTGCTTCTGTCATTGATGCCAGTCAGTCATGTTCAACTAAGCAAATGAGAGATTTTCCCATGAAACTTCGTAATGTCCCCACTCCCCAGACTCAGATTCTTCCTGCATGCCAACTGTGAAAGAAACGTTTCTATTTTTAGCTTTGAGGTGTTGGCAAGAAATGCAGTGTATGGATCTGCATTACAAACAGTCAGGTAATAGCACAGCCCCTAATCCTGGGCCTTCGTTTTATTCTGCTTATACCAAGGATTGCAAACCTTGGTGCTTAATCTAGTGCCCTAATAGCCTGTCAGCCACTCTTCCAAATGCAAATAAGGTGGAACAATAGGTAAGGTTTTTCATGAGAAAGTGCATGAGAGATTGAGAAAGCTTTATGTAGGTTGTGTTCAATAACATCTGTGTTTAAAGTTTGGAGTGCTTATTCTATCAATTTACTCCTTTCTCCCCTTCTGAATTTTATTTTCAAACAGGGAAAAATCTTTTCCAAGGTCACAGAGAGGGTATGTTTTAAGATGTTTGCAGTGCATAGCTTCAGGCTAGGTTAAAATTCCCTCAATGATCGTAGCCCGACTTGACTGGGATTTTCTTCTGCTGTCTTTATCTTATACCTTCGTGAATCCTGTTAGAGCTATGATGCTGCTAACATGGCACAACACCAAAGACAGAAGACACTCTTCTCCCTCTTTTTTTTTTCTTTTTTTTTTAAAAAAACCCTACAATAGTGGTTTGTTGTCTCTTTTTGTCTTCCTCCCTCTGCTTTCTCATGGCTTCTAATTGACAGAAATGAGCTGCTTAGCTCTGAGGTCAGGATACTGGCAAAAATGCAGCAATTCTCTTTATTCTAGAGGAAACTGGGTACGTTCTCTGTGTATTAGAAAACACATTCCTTTTTTCCAGTATAACAGATTCCTTTGCACTGGCTCACTACGTGCCACCTGTGTCATCTTCCAAGTTATAACTCCAAAATGGGGCAAAAGCACGACCCCACCCCCTTTGTGGGATGCAAACCCGAAGACTTGACTATGTTCAGGAATTAAAGGTCTGTGGCATTGCGCTGTGGGAAAATTAACTGTAAAAGTGGAGCAAACACATTGAGCTTTCCTCCATAGTGCCTGCAGCTCCAACCCAACCTTCATCTCCCATCAAAAACTGCTTTGATTACAGAGCCACAGTCTGTCTAGCTGGTGAAATGCCTTTGGAGAGGAGAAGGATGCTGCGCACTAATAAATAATAATAAGTGATGATCCTATCTGGGGGCTAGCAGGGAGGTAGAGCTACAAATTCAATGAACAGGTGTAATTTGCATCCCCAGAGCCAAGTACATGAAACAGCCTACAGCTAAATTACTTACTACTGAAAGGCCAGGGCCTCTCATGGGACAACCAGGGATACGCTTTGGCTTCTACTTAGATTTAAGGCCTTGACTTAAGAGACCTTGTCTCCACTCTCCTGCTTATAACAGGGGCAGATGACCCTATATTTGCAAGGGCAGAATATAGCACAGATAAATTGCCCTTAGATTAGCTAAGGCCTTGAAGCAAAATCACTGGATAATAGGCTGTCATGGCCATTCATTGCACGGGACAGCTGCCAGGGCCCTGCTCGAGGTCCCTTAAGCACTGTCACCTCTGGGTCTGCATTAGGTGCCATCCATCAGCTGAGCTCCCACCCAGCGTGGAGCAGCCCCAGCCAGAAATGACTTGTGAGCAGTGCTGAGAGCTCCCCAAACAGGCTCTTGCTGCTCCCAAACGCTTTGTCCATCTCCCCTCTCTGCCCACACTTAACTTAATCCTCTGCTGGCATTACTCTCTTCTTGGACTTTGGGTCCCTTCCAAACTGTGGTGAGCATCAAGGGCACCTGTCTAACATGTTTGTTTAGTAGCTGTCCCAGCTTTCATCTCACTAGCTTTGTTAGGACACAGTTACACAGTTGCAAGTGATTTATATGCTTAAGGGCTTAATTTTCCTATTTTAGATTATGCTTCCCTCCCACCGCCTTTGGCTTTGGCCAGTTTGTCCCAGCAGCAACCAGCTGTGTGCAGAGGAACTGCTGGGTCAATAATTATCCATTCATGGGCAAGCAACCTCTACCAGGAAAATGGTCATTTTGCTTACTGGTCTTGTGTTGCCATTGCTAAGGATTTACTGCTATTGCCAGGACAGCGTATCCTGGGGGTTGCCAGAAGAACAGGCAACCTAAGGAAGGTCAAGGGAAATCCATTTATTCTATGATATCTTGTTTGTGTGACCAGAATTTCTCCATGTACAAGTGCATTAATATTCTTTTATCCCTATTTGAAATGTTTTGCCTTGGTCTGCCTTTGCCTTTATCCTCGCTTAATCACAACAGGTGTCCTACACTTGTCCCTAAGCCCCTGTTTCTTCCTCCTCTCTTTTCTAACTGGTGTTCTCATCACATAGCAGAAATAACATAAACATAAGCACAGTCATAAAATACAAATGAAGAGGATAATGCGATTTCTGAATTCAGTGATTGTCATCAAGACTATATTGGTAATATTATGGTGTTCTATATCTCAATTGTTATGTAGCTACCATTACCTCTGGTGTTGAATATTATCCCACTCCTGTAGTAGGGAGTCGCTCAAGCRATCCGGCGGGCTCAGCCTCCCGAGTAGCTGGGACTACAGGCGCGCGCCACTGTCCTGGTTTCGGCTGGGATAGAGTTAATTTTCTTCCTAGTGCTGTGTTTTGGATGTAGTATGACAAGAATGTTGATAACACACTGATGTTTTTAGTTGTTGCTAAGTAGTCTGCTAGTCAAGGACTTTTCAGCTTCCCATGCTCTGCCAGGTGCACAAGAAGCTGGGAGGGAGCTTAGCCGGGACAGCTAGCCCAACTGGCCAACGGGGTATTCCATACCATGTGACGTCATGCCCAATATATTAATAGGAGGCGTGGTCCAGGAAGTAGCGATCGCTGCTTGGGTATCGCTCAGCGGGTGGTGAGCAATTGCATTGTGCATCACTCATTTTGTAYATTCTATCATTATTATTATTATTATAATTATTTTCCCTCCCTTTTCTGTTTTATTAAACTGTCTTTATCTCAATCCACGAATTTTACTTTTTTTTTCTGATTCTCTCCCCCATCCCACTGAGGGGAGGGGGGAGTGAGCGAGCGGCTGTGTGGTGTTTGACTGCCTGCCGGGTTAAACCACAACAGAATTTATACCTAGACCTGAGCTACCACATCAATTTACAGTGTGTACATAGCCTGCCCTTCAGTTACTTGCACTTTGCATCCTCTAGTAAATTCAGCGAGTGAATAAAAAACACAGGAGAATCAAGGTACCTGATTCCCCTACGTGATGCATCTATGCAAAAAGTAGCCTTGTTAATCTTAACTTTTCTGGAACTCAGTATAATGTCTCTATCTTCAATCCTTTGTCTCCCATGAGCAAAAAAAACCCTATTAACAGATTCCTTGTTCTTTGACATGCTTATACTTCTGTTATGCTCCTTATGCCCTGCTGAGACTAGAAGCAAAACTGTAACCAGCTCATGCTGGGTCAGTGACACCAACAAGGGAGCGTGAAGACAATCATGAAGAGCAGAGCACGCATCAATACATTTTGAGATGGGCTGTTACGCAATGTCTGTAGGAGCTGGCATATGTAATTTCCCAGGATGAAGGAGAGGACTGTATCTGCACTGCAAAATAGCTGTATTATAACCTGTTAACTGCAGGACAGCATCCAAATTATGTAAAGACGATGATATTAGCTAGTTAAATGCCAGTGTCAGCAACAGAGATTGCATGAGGATACAAAAAGAGCCAAACATGCCAATAAATCCTGCTGAAACAGTGTTAACAATTACAGAGCCCTAGGGCTGATGGGACCTGGGTATATTTTAAACAAAACAGTGTAGTGTGGGCAACACAGGTCACCACTCAGTAGCTGACTAACCTCAATAAAAGGCTAACTGTCCTCAATACAAGTAAGAATTGTGTCTCAGATACTGGGGGTCATCTGCAGCGTATCCTCCTCTCCTGGACAGTCTGTGCTTTGATGCAGAAATGGCTTAAAAGAGTTACAGGTCACAGCAGAAGTAGACTGTATTCTCCAGGTTTCCCAGCTTTGAGAACAGTGAACTTAAACAGGACTGAGACACACACACCAATGTGCTCCCTGAACCTTCTCCATGGGACATGGGTGCACAAGAGAGAAAGAAAATTTAAACCTTAGACCTATACGGAGAAGGGAGAAACAGCCCCATTTATGCAAAAGTAAATTGGGAAACAATTACATGGTGCAGGGGAAAAATTACAGTAGTAGCCAGTAAGGAAGACTTCTCTTAATCATCCCGTATTAGCTCAGTGAATCGGAAAATCGTGGCAAATCTGCCAGAGAATATACTGCCCAAACCTYGTATCAACTGCCGAGCTACATAATATTTAGCTGCTTGGACAGGAAAATGCATTGCTTCCCATAAAGCATGCCTCCCAGAGAATTACAATCCCTTATTTGTCATGCCAAGGTGGGTGTGTAGGGGGAGAGGATTGGAAATAAATGCTACAAATGCTCTCTGTTGCAAGTAGGGAGTTAGTTTATCTCTTCAGCCCAGAACATAAAACCCACAGCTGCGAGTGGAAACAAGGGTTATTTACGGTGCATCTTGTTTGATGAAAGCCACCTGGAAGGGGCGAGGAAGGTGTTTCTTCTTCATCACAAGTCGGACCGTTGCCTTGTGTGGATATGGGAAGAATAAAAAGCATGAGATCCTTGAAGGGAGAGGAAAAATAGTGTTTTCCTACGAGATGTCTTCCCAGGGTCACGCTGACAAATCTGCAGTGCTTTTCATTATGGTGCCATGGAGCTCTTAACGAATGCACCCAGGAAAATGAATTCCTCCACGGCTCCAAAGCCACAGGGGTACCTGTGGTTGAGAAGCCATCAGCAGTTCAGGGGAGGAGCCTTCYGGGTGCTTGGACCGAGCTCCGACACCTACCTGTCCCCCTCATATATGCCAGTATATCCAGCTCAGCCAGGTGTTTATCTCTGCATTGGAAGCCATAGTGATTTCTTTGGTTGTACACCCCCTTGGTAGCTCATAACCAGGGGCTTTTGCAGCGGTTAAACCATCAGGCTGGGATTCAGGGGACAGTTTGCTGTATCACAGAGGGGTTGCAGAGCCAAAAGAAATCTCTTCCCTCTTTCATACTTTACCCACTGATAAAAAAAAAGAGAAATCAGCCCTTGGGGAGGAGGGAGGTTTATGGTCCACTGATTAAGAACTTGTGTTCACATTAATCCTATTTTAATGATGACAATAAAGATTCAGAGTTTCCCCTTCTTTTTGGGGAACCTCCACTTTAAGGTGAGGAGCTCAGAAATCAAGCACTTCCTTGAAGAAGTCTCAGACCTGCTGGCCCAAAATTGCTTCTCATGCTGGCTTGTCTGCTTTCACAAATGCTTGTCACCAGAGGAGCCAAGAGCAGAGCCTGGATGCATGCGACACCTCATCGCATGTAACTACCAGATGAACCCAACTGTGAGAATTGGTCTGTAGGCAGGATGAATAGTGCTGGTGTACAAGAAAAAGGAACCTTTTGGCAATTGCTCTTGACTTTGGGGGTGTTCTTGCTTGGGCTTTCTGCCTGCGCACCTTCAAGAGCATTCACAGTTCCTCCTTGCACCATGTGTGTATGATTGCAGAGAGAACCGCTGCCCAACTAACTGAAGTATGAGACGTCCCAGGCACTAAAAGGCTCCCGAGCCTTGCCACTTCTCGATAGCGCCTTCCATCCAGGAGCATACTCACCCAGCCTGTATGCATGTGCAGCTGGGATTAGGATCTGTTCAGCTGAAAATTCTGCACTTTGGAAAAAAGAGAGTCACAGGGGYATGACCTGAAAGAGAACCAAGCTCACAAGCATCTGTTCTATGGGAAAGCAATTCACTGTGTCTTTGCATCTGTGAGCTGGGAAACACGATGCTATATCTGATGGCAAGTTACTCTTTAAAACTAGCTGAAGCATACTCGAAACAAGTTTTTTTCTTTTTTTTTTTTTTTAATATGCAAGATTGTAGAGAGAATCTATTTGATATTTGACTTTGCAAGAGCTAAAAGATAGCAATGCTTAGCTGGTTCCTCTCACGAGAGCGTCTCGGCTCCTAAAAAAGGTCTAAAAATCTTTTCTAGAAAACACCTGCCTTTAAAGAACAACTTCAGAAATGCTATTCTTGAATGTAAAGAACTGAGCTTTGTGGATGGTAATGGACTTGCAAGGTAACTCACAAAGCTGGTGAAAGAGTGAGATTTGGAGAATATGCACAAAGGCATTGACACTCCATAGTCTTTGGATGGAGCTGGCTATTTTTGCAGATTTCCCCCACCAGCCTGGTAAAAAGCAGCAACAAATTGTAGCAGGAGAACCTGGAGATCCCCAGTCATTTCAACACAAGACTTAAGCTTCTTCCGGCCCCCAGGCCATGGCATGGAGCAGGGGAGGAGAAGGGGAAAGTTGTCCACTGTGGAACCAGCTCTTGGCTTCTTTCTGTGCTAATTTATCAGCTCAGGGAACAGTTTACGGAGTGGGTTTGATGTTAATGGGTGGTTGCATCCTGCTACTCTCCAGGAAACTTCTCTTTTCTGCAGCTCCCTTCTGGGTTTTCAGAACTGCTTAGGGCAAATTAAAAAAGGGGGAGGATGCAGGATGTCGCCTCCTTTGTGCAAGGGAGGGGATGACAAGAGGTGATGCTGACCCACCACAGCTACTGATGCTTGCAACTGCTTTTACAGCACAGATACACCTGCGTGAGTGTGAGACTCAGACCCCAGAGCTCCTGCTTCGCTCCCCCGTCACTCCTCCCGTAGCTTTGGCCATCTCTCCTGTATAGGTTGTGAAACTTCGGGACCTCCCAGTTGCTGAGCCCAGAGCGTGGATGCTGGAGGAGAAAAGAGCCCTGGGCACTGCCTGCTCCCCCAGCAGGGCTTGGGAGAGCAGGGACCCATGGGCAGGCATGAGTCCCCGCTGCAGCCCACATCCCTCTCTGATGAACCCGGCACAATTTCTAGCCCAGGAGGTGGGCACCAGGAGCAAACAAACTGGAGAGGTTTGTAGGGCCTTTTTACTGCATCCCCTGAAGGACCTATTTGGAAGATCTGCTGGGCTGTCTGAGCCCAAACCTGTCATGATCTGGCTAGGAAATTCTTCATGGCTCCTTAAACAACCCTCCTCTTCCTCCTCCTGGAAGCCATCGCAGCACAGAGAGGTGCCTGCTGCCTCTCAACACTTCACGCTCCTTGCTTTGTTGCTAATTTTTCCTTAGGCTTCTCCTGGGGCCATGTCTTGCCCGATAAACAGAGACATCAGCAGCAGCCCTGCAGACACCAGGGACAGCAGAGCAGATTGTGCAGGGTTTTCCGTATGGCTCTCAGCTTCAGCTGGCAGAGGCAGCCCTCACCGCTGTGGCGTTTGCGACCACATCTCAACCCAAAGCTGCTTCAGAGAGTTTTGCTATAGCTGAATCAGGCCAGGTGAGCCTCGTGGAGGTTTTTCCAGGGAGGCAAAATAGCTGCCTGCCTCCCCGAGTTTCTCTCTGCTCCATTTACTCAGGCTCTCCGAAGTTCAGCAAAATCCCTCAGCTCTTCTGAAATCAAACATCCAGAGACAAAGCTAAGCAAAATAAATGCCTCCTGTCCCAGGCTGTCACTCTGAGTGGTTTATACCAACAAAGAAGGCATTAGTCACTAATACCACAGGGTCTATATGTATGTCTGTGTATTTTATGGGCTGGTTTTCCACTGTGTGTGCCCGTGGTGGCTGTGTATCTGGAGGGTCAGGTGGCTACCAGCTAATGGGGGGTCTTTCGGGATGTCTGTACTCACGGAGAGCCCTTCTCTACCTACGCGTGCATACACAAATGCACACACAGGCACRCTCAGACACACTCCCCTGCTGCTCTCCAGCCTGCTGCCTGGGGAATGCCAATAGCACAAAAAGCCCAAAAGATAAGACCACACTAGAGGAGGCAGAGGAATAATCCCACACCTGGCCATTTTTCCCAAGGTGCTAAACATTTTCTTCTGCAAACACTCAAAACCTTGACTCCCACTTTTCCACCAGTCTCTGAGAGCCCACGTGGCCCTGGCTTGAAGGCTGCTCGCTCCCAAGGCTGGGATGGGGTGGGCGCTGAGTGGAGAAATGATCAGAAAACACTTGAGAGGAAAATGTGGGCTCATCTCGTTTCTAACATTTCACAGCAAAGTGTTTATTTGATTCAGTGAAATCCACTTCAGGACAAAAGTCTAAATGAATCACTTGGACTTTCTTGTTTAGTTTCAGAAATGCTGAAGTATTTTATTTTAGGCAGGTAAAACAGACAGTTCCAATTTATCACTTTAATCCCTTTTATTTTTAACATGTTGCTGTACTGAAATATTGATGGCATTTTATAATAACAAAACCACCTAATTTATACTAAATATCCACTTAATATATGTGCATAGAAACCTATTTAATATCATATTGAATATAAACTCTTTATAATATATGAAGCCTAGTATAACACAATATAAAAACCTATCAAGTTATAATATAGTTTCATATTTTATGGTAATAAAGAAGTAAAATGCAGACAAGCCCACATCAGCGTTACCTTCATGTCGCTCTGATTTTTATTCTGATTTATTTTACATGCATCATGGAGCAAAACAACATTAATTGGTCCCGGCACGCTTTGAAATGCAGGTTTGACTGGGCTCTGGTCCAGCAGGACAGGAACCCATCACAAAGCAGCATCATTTCCAAGGGAAGCCATCAGGTGAGGCTGTGAAATGAACCTACCCCAGCTGGAAGATCTTGACTCAGAAGCACCATTTCCAAGGCCTGTCTAGACAGGGGGAATACAGGGCTAATTGCTGCCTGGCTCAGCAGAGCTCTGCTGGCTCAAACCGAGCTGGTGAGGGCACTGACAGCAAACCCTGCCTGGGGAAGATGTTCTCTCGGGGRTCGTGGGTCCACATCCCACACACGGCTGGTCTGACAAATCCTTCTGGCTGCTCTCACCTGGGGAGATGAAGGGAAGGCAGATATGCCTTCATGCCCTGCAGTCTCAGCTCAGTGGAGAAAAGAGGGATTGGGCTTTAAACTGTCTGTTAAGAGCATGTCTCTGAACAAGAAAACTTGCTCATCGAGAGGGGGATAGCATACAGCACAGAGAGCCATAAATAATGCATAGATCCCTCACATGGAGTTTGCTTCAGCCTTGCATTCTGCAGAGAGTCAGCAAATATTATTTTTCTATTCTCTTTTGTGTTTCTGTTGAATGGTGGGCGGCTCTGGGAGAGGGGAAAGTTGCTCAGAGGTGCTGTGCTGATCTGCTTTTTAYATCTTCCTCCTCCTCTCCGCTCCTCTTCACTGCCTTCCCAAAAAGCCTGCGTACCCGCGCGCTGCCGGCGAGCGGTGTCAGATCGGCAGTGCTGCCCAGCTCCCCCGGAGGGTTGTAGTTGCAGCTGGGTTTGGGAAACAGATTGGCTCAATGTGTTAAGCTAAATGCAGATTTTAGAGCACGTAGCAAACAGGGCAAACTGCAGCTCAGCAGTCGTGGTGCCTGGGACTGCTGACTCCCAGGAAAATGAAGCAGAAGGATTTGGCTGCTGGGGAATGACAGGAGACAAAACATGAATTTCTCTCCAGGCTAATGGAAACACTCCCCTGAAAACAGGTTTGAAACTCCCTGGGACTGCTAACAGGGGGGATCCAAAACTCACAGCTGCTGAGCAGGTGCCTGAAATCATGACTCATTGGTGTCGCCTTTCCAATTCCCAAAATGCTAGCAAGCTGTTCAGAACCCTAAACTGCTAATTATGTGTCTGAGACCTAAAAGGAGTGTCCAGGGTGCCTTCATGCCATTAAAATAGTCCAGACTGAATTGCTGACAGACTATCCCAAAAAATCTGGGATTACTTAATGAGATACTAGAGTCTGAGTGGATAACTAGGCTTTTGGGACCCCAAATCTGCTAAAAAGGTGCTCAGGACCCTGGTGCTTCGCCAAGTCCCTTTTTTTTTGGAAGCAGCTTGAGAATTTGAACCTTGTGCTGTTCTCATGAACCTTGCGTTTCTCTTGCGCTGTTCTCATCTCTGCTTGAGTCCATGCCTTCAGGTGGGATTTGTGACCCATGGGTTGTCCCAGCTGGATGCAGCATTTCTTCTGTGTTACAGCCACTGTCTGACTCACATGGATCAGTAAATGGAGAGCAACTCTATTAAAAGCCACTGTATCGAGTGGTGTCACACTGACATGTACTTCTTCTTCTACAGAGCATCCTGAGATGACTTCAGTTCTACAGAGTCTGACCTGCTTTAAAGCCAGGCTGATTTTGTCCAAGCAGCAGCTGCATTTGAAGGCAGAGAGGTAGAAGTAAAAGCTTCTGAAATCCGAGTCCAGTTTCCTGGTCACAGCAAGATTCAGAGCTGCTCGACTTTGGCATCCGCTCTTCTGTCCGCTCCTTGGCTTTCCTGACACATCCTTCCCAAGCACATGCTGTAGCCTTGGCTTTCACAGCAAAGAAGAAAGGAAAGCAGTCTCTATTAGTCATTGCATCATTTGCAAAGCCATCAAGTGGGAGAAGTAATTAACTCGAACATGTTTATCTACAGTAGTTATGAATTTACATTGCTCTCTCTATCAACAAAGTGGATTGGGCTCCCAAAGCTCTCTGAAGTATTCACATAGCCCATGCATTCCCTTTTTTGCATGAGTCCTGGATCTTCGGAAGAATCACATTCAGTCCTGGCTCTGTCTATATCCTTTCTGTCTCTCAATACCCTCCTGAAGATCTGGGGCTCCTGGGATGTTTCTCAAACATGCGATCACCATGCGATCAATAGACCCTGGTTTGCTTCCATTCTCCATCTGGACGATGGGAATAGCAACCCAGATAACAAACCTTGTGATGGGAACAGAAGATGGTGAGGTGCTTCAGTGTGGCAGTGACTGAGACTATATTTGGATTTTAAGGGAATTTCAGCAGGGCCATGATTATCCCTGGGATTTTCCACTGCATTGGCAAGAAGTATTCAATCTGCATGGCTGCTTTCTTGCAAGACTCCCGTTCACAGAGTCCCCCTCCGTCTCACACCGCAGGCGGCGCGTGTCACATAATATATTCTTGATTTGTTTCCGAGCTTGATTCCTCGCCTTAGATTGTGTTGGAGGCTGCTGGGATGTGGGCTGGCTCTGCGCACCACGCACACTCCCTGGAAAATGCTCCAGTGAACAAATGTTCATTAAAAAACAGCAAATGTGAATTATAACTGACTGCATAAAGGTGCTGGTGAATTGACAACATATGCACACAGTCAAAGCAAATGATCTGGAACACAACAGCGAGAGATGGAAAACTCTCTCACATCCCAGTCTGACACATATCTCAGGGGTAATGCTGAGCTGCTGGCTAGGGCAGATCCTTCACACTTCTGTCCTGCTGCATTTTCACCAGCATGAACCTTTTACTGGTGACCGGGAGAGGCGATTTCAACATCCAAGTGAGCTCCAGCAGAGCCACCCCCACCCGTTAGAACAGCTTTATTGTACTTTGTACCAAGCAACCAGTACGGATTTACTTTTTAGTCTCTCTCCTTGCTGGCTGCGTTGGTTAAGCAGAGCATCCCTCCTTTTGCAGCAGGACCAGCTGAGATCTAGCTGGCCTGATCTGTAGTTTTCCTTTATATCAGGGTAATCCCTCTGGAGATGGGTCGTAGGTGAATCTAGCAAAGCACCAAAGGGTTTCAATAGTACAAGGCCTGACTGCAGCACAAAGTGGTGTTAGCAGGGTCATTGCTGTCCCCGCTCTGAGTGGAGCTTTCGAGCACAAAATTTAGGATTCAAAAGGGGACAAAATGGTTTCAGAGCAAAATCCCAGTGCTGGCACTAAAATCAAGAAGAAAGGAGGTTGAACTGCACATTCAGCACAAAGCCGGGATGCCAGTCCCAGATTTGTAAGATAATATCCCCTAAGTCAGAAAGTGAGTCTTGATTAGTCCACATCCAGACCTTGGTTTGTCCTAAATGCGTTCCCACGTCACTTGATGCCAGATCTCTAGCTCACTCACCCACTCCCTTCAGGCATCACATTACATCTTTCAAGGGAATTGATTTGCAATTTAAGCCTGTAACCCAACCCTGCAAGGCATGTTTGACGTAGTTCCAGGTTTGCCTGTGAATGTTTCCATACCGCTTTAATTAATAGCAACAACAATCACTTTTTAGCCATGGGAGGGAAACCCCGGTGGGCAGAGCGAATGTTTCACTAACTGCTACCACAGCCTCGTCTCTCTAGGAAACCTGAGGGCAAACTTCCAAATTTCTTTCCTCTTCTGCAGTATATTCCAGTGCGTGCGGCAGCCCTGCAGGGGAGCCATGTTTTGTAATGAAAACACAGTGCATTTGCTCTCGCTTATTTATGGGATAATAGTCCAGGTGCTCTGTTTCATGAGACAATAATCAGAGTGCCCAGGTGGATAAAATCAAGACCAACTAACTCATTTCTGCAGGGGGAGTGTATTATTGTCTTTTCAAAGAATGTTTGCATTTCTCTCCCTGTTGTATTATGAGTACTGGAAAGCTATTGGTCAGAATCAATCTAGCCAATGCTTTCCCCTCTTTTTCTCCCTTGGTGCTCAGAGACCCCTTAAATCAGAGAGAACATTATATTATTTTTAAGCAATAGAGAGGACAGACCATCTTTCTGATCCGTTTTTCTACAACGTCTAATACAACAGCGTTCCAGGGACTCACAGATGCTGTAACAATACAGATGATAAACAAAAATCCCACCACATCTGGTGCCTTGATTTCAGTCAGATTGGCCATTAGCAAACCTCCCAGGACATTCTTACTACCCCTTGAAGGTGAAAACATTGAATAATGCTCAGGGGTGTCCTCAACTTGACATAAACATGTAAGTTTGAGAGATTGTCAGACCAGAGATTGTCTGCAGTTCAGGCGTCTTGCACTCGTGTTTTGGGTAGATGCTCATAGCAAGCAACATGAACACCCTCAACCACAGAAGCTGCTTCAGCCTCCACATGGGATCTTCACACAGCACTGGACAGGGTTAAGCACCCAAAGGACTTGCACCCTGACGGACTAAATATTAATATCTCCATCCAGACATAGACAGGGTCTGAGTTAATCAAATTTCCAGATCTGACAAGCTGTGTATTAAAATCTTCCCATGATCAAGAAACACAGAATTCACACTATGTGTCTCCAAGAACTGACGGGACAGAGCTTTCCAGGACATGACGATATTTTTCCAGGTTTCCCAGGCACCCCACCACCATACTGAACCCAGATCGGATGTGCCTAACACCCACGATCCAGGTGTACACCCAATCCATTCCTTCAGTAAAGGAAAATTTTGGTGTGCATCAAATTGGAGAGGTCCTTGAATGCAGCTTCCTGTTACTGGCAACCACATCATATAATCCCATTCGCAAGGGATGATCCCATTTTAAAACCTGCTAGGCTTTTTATCCCCATTATTCCCACCGAGCAGTTACTTCAGGATTTCATTCCTTCAAGCATTAAAAAAAACCCATTCTAACTTCCAGCATAAAGTTATCTATGACCAATTTATACCATTTGCTCCAAAACCAGCATCATCATTTAGCTGAAATAGCTCTGTTTCCCTCTCAGTGCTTATCCCCTTGACGTATTTTCTACAGAGTAATCACWGCCCTTCACACAGCCCTTGCCTTGCTAGCTTAAACAAGCTAAATTCTCATAATCTTCCTTCCTAGAACAGGTGCCTCTTTTCCTTAATCCTCCTTGTAGTCTCTCTCTGTACCTGTTCCAGTTTGGGTTCAGCTGCTTTTGAACACATGAGACTAACCGTTCACTCTGCACTAGCATTTACCACTGCTTTCTCCAGTGACATTAACAYATCCTGATCTCCATAAGAAATAGCTCTGTAAAGATCCTCGGCAAGGTACATAAAGTTAAAGCAGCCACTTAATTAAAAAAAAAAACTAGTCAGGGCCTCTGCCTTATCATTCTGGTAGTTTACATACCTGCACAAAAATTCTGAGGTATGGACTACTCTGAGCCATTGCATGTATCAGCTGGGTTTGACATGTGCAAAGCAACTAGGCAAGGATGGAGCACTAAGAAGGTCTTTGCTCAGTGATGTTTGAGATCTGTGATCTTCAAAATATTTTTTTTTAGTGCTCCGTGAGGGTGCAATCTTTCCCTACATTGCAGAGTCCACAGGCCCTGCTGAAGGTTTATCCAACCCGCAAGGAGGACAAAGCTTTGGCAGGATCGATGAGGAGGAAATCCACCAGTTGACTTAGGGGCAGACGATGGTTTCATGAAGGCAGGTCTGGCAATACCAGCTGGCAATAGCAGCTCCCTGCTATCAACTCCAAAATGCTGTCGTAGATGTAACTCCACAAACCAACAGAAACCTCCTCTCTGGAGCTGAGCCTGAGCCGCTCCACATGGCTTATGCAGGAGAATTTGGTTTCTGAAGAGGAAACCTTTTACATTGCACTCTGAGATCTTAAATGTTATTGTTCCCCATTGAGTGTGGGTTAAGGGAGGAAAATAGTAGTACTTTTCTCTTTGGCTCTTTTGCAGCTCTCATAAAGGCATATAAAAACAATAATGAGCCACTCCAGCACTTTAAGCAGTCAGGCAATGATGAATGAGACCCACTAAAACACTTCTGTCTTTGCCAAGGGCACTCTGGATTATGCTTGAACCTGTTTTAACCTTAGCACTTAACCTCCTTTTCCACAAAGTTGCCATTGCATGGCAACAACCATGATGGAGCTTAAAATAACCAGGCAAAGGAATGGTTCTCTGAAAGGAAAGGAGTATTTGCTTCACAGTTGGGGCTGGGTTTTTAACAAGTGTAATTTATCTACTTGCTAAACCTCAGGTTTTAAAGAAACAGGAAGATGGTTCTGTGTCACTAGTAAAGAAGGGAGGAAAGCTATGAAATTCAGCATGGAAGTATTTTTTTATGACAGTCTGGCATGAAAAATACACGGAAAGAAAAGAGCTAAGCATTATTTCCAGCAATGGAGGCTCAGACAAATGTCCCTCACTCCCTTGAATTCAAATCCTTTCTTGGAGTCAAGATCACACAGGCAGCAGAGCAGGCAGTTGACCTCAGGGTTGAGAGAATATCAGCTGTACCCACTAGACATGCTTCTGCTCGTGCTTCTCCATGGCCACCTGTGCTGCGCAAAGTGATACAGTTTGCAGAGACCACAAAATGAACTGGCATCAAAAAGCAGAGCCTGGGTTCCCAAAGGTGCGTTCATGTGATGCTGCACTTGGGGACCCATTCCTGCATCTCTGGAAAATGTGGTAACTCGAGCAAAAGCTTGATGTTGATCCTACTACACTGTATCTTGCTTTTACTGTGTGGAGCAGAGGAACACACATTTCCTCTTCATCCTTGGACTCAGCCAAAGACCTGCACGTTGCTTCCACCAGTAGAAAGTCTCCCCAGCTCACAGCCACCAGCGTGCTCTTCACACCCAGTGCAAGTTGGTCCAAAGGACCAAAGGCACATCTGACACCTCCCTGGTGCCTGCAAAAAATGAGCCCCTTTGCCTACTTACAGAAGAGACAGCAGCCTCCCCCATGCCCACCAGCCCGGGCACTACTCCRAACAGTGGGCTCCCTTTCCCCTGACCTTTCCTTCCTCTCCCAACTTGCACTGGGTAGGTAGAATAACCCAGTGTGGAGTTACTGGAAACTGTCTCTCAACTCAGGAGCAAGATGCAAAGACCTCCTCTGGAGGGCTGCCCAGATGGATATCTTGGGAACATGGGTTTCCCCGCAAGTAGCAAGCATCATGTGCATAAAATTGGGGTTTGGTGCATCGCTGCTGTAATAAGTGATAAAAAATCATCATCTGCATCACTGAATCATCGCCATCCTTAACAATCCAGTGAGACAGGAGCCAACATCTTGACTGAAAAACATCATGTTGATGTGGCCTGAGGGGGATCCCTGGTCGCACAACCAAGAGCTGGAAAATGTCAAGCCTGGATGTGCCTGGACAGAAAACAAAGAGAAACTATTCCAAGTGGGGCCATGAAACACTGCAGGGAGATGGAGCTGCTTGGGCATACAGCTTAGAGAAGGGGCAGACCGAAGCAAAGAAGCTGCATGCTGTTTTCTGGCTTTATTGTGTTTAATGAAAGTGTGTGTGTCTTTTTTGAAAGACAAGTGCGATTACAAGAGCATACCTGACTCACACATTTATTTCTCCTCCTGTTAGAAAAAAGCATGGAAGGAATACACAAGCTAAAAGGGCTAACAATAACAGCGTTAACAATTCACCCACACCTCTTCGCCAGCTTCCGAGATTACTTTGCAAATGGGGACTGTGTACGTACCTACCTGATTTGCAACAAAATAAATGCACAACACATTTCCCTATGGCTGCTGACTAACTTGTCCTTGCTTGATCTCAAGAAACAGTTTGCCACATGAATTTACCTGTGGTAGTTGCGCTTTACTTTAACCCCCTGCAAGGGGTACCATTACAGATTGTTTTGAAACGTGGGAGGAAAATATTCTGCAATTAATTATATCAACAAACAGCCAACTGCACATGAAATGGAGGAGTAATCTTAGGCTTAGAAATACCCTTCCACATTTAACAGCATTCCAAAGTGGAAGGGGGGCAGACGTTTTGCTTAGGGATGCTGTTTAGCCTGCAGGCGCTTGCAGAAGCTATCTGGGGTTTGCCGAGCTGGGAATAGCTATGGACGCTCAGGTACACTGTGTACTTGACTTGTAAATATAGTAAGCAAGGCTATCAAAATGTTTTTTGAGTAAAGACATTAGTAGAAAAATCTGTTTGGTTTTAATTCCTTCCAAACAGGAATGATGGATATTCTTGTCTCTGCACAAAATCACAACCCACATCATTCTCTGAGGCAGGCTAAAACAAATCCCCTCCCTTATTTAATTTTTAATCAATATTAAAAATAAATGTTTAATAAGAAACATAAACCAGGAAGACAGTCCTTGCCCCAAGGAGCTGACAATCTTATCGTCAATCCGAACAGAGGCATGCGAGTGCTGTACCGACATGGTATTATGGAGGCTTAGAGCTGGGCGGGCGGCTGTTCCTACCCATGCCCCGAGGAGCGCGATGCAAAGCTGCGGTCAGCTCCTGCACCCTGAGTCCTGCAGCGGAGGTTCACAGCAGCACCGTGGGCCCACTCCCGCTGCCGGGAATTAGGCAGACTCAGAGCTAGTGGGTTGGAGGGGGAAAGCTGTTGACCATGGACCCTGGTGAGACAAAGCAGCATCACCCCATATGGGTTTTGGGGTCTTCTGTAAGTCCTCCTCAGTGTGGCCACACATACATCATCTTTGGTGATGAATATCATGGAGAGTGGTCTGGTCCCTGGGAGGAGGCGTGCAGGGCAGCTCCCACCCATCTCATCTGTCCTGTGCATGCCGTGGGGCAAGATATCAGCACCCCTGTTTTCAACCCAAGGAAACTAGCTGCTGGCTCACTTCAGGTTGGAGACCAAGAGCTAACCACCGTGGATGTAATGGGACCAAACGGATAACCTGGCTGTTGCAGTGAAACGGCAGTATTTCTGCTCACAGTCTCCTGTTCACGGGAGCAGAAGGCACAGCAGGAGCAAGGCTGGTGGGCTCCATACAGGAGCTCTTTGCCTTTTCCTACCTCTTTTGGAGAGCCGTGAGCCACAAGTGCAAAAGAAGTCACACCAGGATGGTTAGGGACTATTCAGAATGGCAGAGCCCAGCAAGAGAAGGTGTTAAAATGGTTTAAACTTGTACTTTTCCCATCTTTTCCCAAGCTCAGGAGGGAAGAATCAGATTCATACCATTTGTCTAGGCCTTAGCTTAAGAATAAAAGGATGTCTCCACTCTCCCAGTCCCTCTTCCACATTCCCACTTTCTTTCTGAGAGACGGGGTGTGCACATTTACTGCATAAACCACCCAGCACCATGAGACTCTGGTCCCCCCCAAATCCTCTCTGTCTGTGTAGCCCATATTGTATATACAGCACTGTATTCCAAAGCCATGCCTCAATAATAAACCAGCAGGAGCATCTCTGACTTTCTGGACAACATGGTGGTTAAAAAATCAGAATGCAGCACCTGTGCTCCCAGCAGGAACTGCAGTGACAGCCCTGCAGGTCGATTCATGCATATATTGGTAGATACATGCGTGTGCATGTTCAACGACCTACACATTGAGCAGAAGAGAACCTCTTCAGCAAATGTAAGGGGTGAAATGAATGCTTTACATAATCTGTGAAAAACCAAATCCACCATAAAACAAGTTGTTCTTGAAACAGAAGAATTAATGAAGCTTGTTTTCCTAAGGATGAGGATATTTTGTCTTCTAACCTCTCCCTGCTCTGTCCCACGTCCCTTAGGATTCCCACCAGGCAAAAGCAGAATAAGCCAGGAGCAGCTAACATCCACATCCATGTACCTACCTTCACATGCACACAGATCTACCTCTGTGTAGTTTCTCCATGTCCCCTGGGTAGCACAGCCCTATGCTGATTTTTTCTTCATTGTGCTGTCTGTACTGTCAGAAAAGTGTAAGCTGTCTTGTTATTGCCAGGCTGCTTTTGGAGAAAGTGGGGCACATATGTTTGTTGGACAGCTGGTTGCTGTCAGACAAAATGTGTAATACCATCATTGACCCTGCTTTTCCTTGATGGACTTGAGTTTGGGTCTCTCCCAGCTGCCGGTTTTCATGAAACTTGTAGAAACCAAATGTTTTTGAGACTTTTCCTGCTCTTTCAAATGGAGGCAAAATTGCTGAAACCTTGTATTATCACAAAATAAGGCTAAAACTGAACCATCTCCAGAAAGCTAAGAGGGTGGTCTATCAGAAAACATCTTGCTCTGAAACCTGCCCTTTGAAAGAGGGGACTCGTTTGAAAGCAGAGTATGAAATCCTCCTCTTCAGGGAAAGCTAGATATGAGTATATAACTCAGGGTTCAGCCTTACTGACATCAGATGATACCAGGTTTTGCCCCAAAACCCATCTAAAATAAAGCCTGGGGTGCACCTGGCCTACAAGTGCAAGATGTAGAGACTCCATGTGGTGGAAAGTTCCCCAGCTCCGGGTGACTTTTTCCATTACTTAATTCAGAACTAGCTGAAAATCAGAACATCCACTTAATGAGACATCCCAGGGTTTCAAGATTTTATTTTGCTCTGAGATTTTTTTTTTTAATTAATTTCATGGAAAACAGAAATGCTTTAAGACAAAAAGCTTTCATTTTTCTCATGGGAAATCTCATCCCAGTCAGTGTAGCTTTAGGTAAGCAATTTTTTGCATTCAGAAAACATTTTCTGATGGAAAGTTTTCAACGGAAATGTTCAGACCAATTCCAGGCTCATCAATCTGTGTTTCAAAAACCCATGCTTGCTTCTGATCTGAATTTGTTTTTCTTTGAGCCAGCCTCAGATGTCTGCTTCCTCATGCCATAAACACAGTTTTCTCCCATTTCTGTCTCACCTTCCCTCTCCCTCTACTGCTCTCCCCTCATCCCTTTTCCCCCTCATTTAACCAGCCACTTCACACCCTGCACAGCACCTCAAGGTACACAACACAGGTTGAGAACAAGGAGCTGGGAGCCACAGCTCAACCTGACACGACGCGCCAACAGAAGCAGAGATGTAACACAAGTTTCTGAACACTAACGTACCCAGCAGAGAAACAGTTTTTAGAAACTTTAGAGTCCTATAGGCACTATAGGAGACCCTTGCACATTTTGCTAGTATCATGCGTGAACACCAGAGAAAAATCTTTCCCTCTTGATCTGTTTTTCCCTGGAGAGATGCAGATGTACAGAGACATCATCATAGGACTGACCTCTAAGGGTCTTTTTGTACTACCAAGTGATAATGAGAAGAGAATGATTTTTTCCAGGGATGGATGCAATTGTGGGGGCTAACAGCATGATCTCATGCTCATTAATGTCTTTAGGAGGCAAACTCCACTGGGGCTCAATAGAAATAGGATTGGTTTGTCAGCTTGGGACTTGCTTTTTCCCACAGCTCATCCTTAACAGCTGTCTATACCATTGCACCTTCACACTCATGGCATCCCTCTGCTGTCATTTGTGTCCTTGTAATTACATGCACCCTACAAGGAACTCGTTGCAGTTGGTATGGAGCAGCAAACGGCACTCATTTTAATTCAACTGCAATCCGTTGTCATTGCCTTGACAGAAACAAATTCATTTGTTATTCATGTGGATGTCACATGTATTTCAGGAGATGCTCCATCATAATTTAGCATTAGTTAATGGCCACTTAGAGTGTTCCTGGAGCATCTGTAGAAGGGATGGTGGCTGTGGGATTCATTACCAGGGTGGAGTACAAAAAATGCAGTTCAATCAACAAGTATGAAGCTTAACATCTAGCACAGCAACTCCTTCTCTTAATGAGGGCATGATATCCACACCCTGTCTGGTCATGCTACTCATGAAATCTGGTTCAATTTTTTACATAAAGATTGGTTTAGATGGGAATAGTGTTTGAGAATCTACCACAGTAGTAGTTTTCACAAAACCTTTTGGGAAAACACTTTGTTTCTTTTCATTAAAAAAGGGAAGAATCCCCAAACACTAAATGCTTCAAAGAAAAAAATTAATGCATCAGGACTGTGTGACTGCTGTAACCAGCCATTGCCTCCCTAGCAAAAGAGGAGACACCATGTTATGTTCTGGGAGATATAATCCAACCAGTGTGTCCACAGAAAAATGGGAGTATGATGAACTGAAACTGCAGTTCCCAGCAGACTTCATAGTAACATTTCTAGTTCATATTTTCAGTGAAAAAACAAGAAACTTGGTGGCAAAAATTCTGTTCTAATCCAAGGCCCTCCCTCAAATCACTTTCCAGGTGGCTTAGAGTCCCTCCCATCTCCCTAAACGTAATGTTATCACACATTTGAGGTCAAGCTGAAGCGTCTCTGATATCCTTGTTCAGCTCTCACAGGTTTCTCCATCACTGGAAAACTGCTGACGAGTTAACAGCGCTACTGATGCTGCCGTTTCATGCATGGTAGGCAAAGATGGATCACACATGCTGCTCTTCCAAAGCGTAGCAGGTGGCGGTGGAAGAAATACAGAGGCTGTAATGGATGTCTCTCTATATACCATCCATTTTAGTGCCAGGAAGCAGTGGAGTGTGGTGTTGAAAGTTTAGCTAATTAAGGGTTAAGCTTACATTAATTCCTCCCACCTGTCATTAACTCTCCTCTGCAATTAATATAGTCCTTTATCGTCCCGCCTATGGCATACTGCGATTATGTGTTCTTGCCTGCCATTGAGCGATCCCACATGACAATTATACTCTTGTCTCTGCTGTACCAGGGCTTCAGCTCATCATTTTCTACTTGAAGTGGGGGAAGTAAGTCACTTGTCACGGTGGCAGAGATTTGAGCCCTTAAATTATCCTGCTCACAGTACATGCAGTTAAGTCACCAGAGAGCATTTGCTTGGGTTTATTTATTCTCTTCTCCTGGCCCAAGCTTAATTTCCCTCAAACATTCAGGTGAACAAACAGTTTGAATCACTGTTATGAGATTCAGCCCCATAAAGTGAAGTCCTTGCATGACTGTCCTCCACTACATGAGYGTGGGATTTCAGAAAGCTTGGAAAGAACACAGATGAAACATGAAACAAGAAAATGTCTAAATGGGTTGTTTTGACTTTCTTCCTCCAATAATGTCAAAACCTTTAAAAAGGCAAACACATTTTTAATTCGTTTAATTTCATGCCCATCTTTATATTACATTCATTTATATATATCTTCAGCATCTTTGAAACAGCATCATGAGATTCAGATTTATAAAGCAGCTAAAACTTCATCCCACTAAAATTTTTGGCCCTCAACCTGTTGGTTTTGGTTTTTTTTTTTTCAGATATGGAAGGAGGGCAGACTCAGAACTATTCGTTTCCCTCAGGACAAACTCCATTTCCCAACAAACTCACACTGGAAGTGAGATCTGAACAACAAAGGGAAGCCCAAAGGCTTGGCATGAAGCTCCCACCACTTGGGCAGAGCCTGGAATCACCTTCTCATGCAAGGTCAAACTGATCTGAAGAAGCACCTCATGAGTAGATTGAATTTGGCTCAGTCTTTCTGACTTCTGATTTTCTTTTCAAATTCCAGTCTCTGAGGAAATCACAGCGCACAACTGGCTCATCTGACAGGAGCAGACAACTGAGCAACCTCTATGGCACGTGAAAAAGCCCTGATGGCCCAGGTTCCCCTGCGACGGGCTCCTCTCTGGAAATCTAACCAAGTGAGGATTAAACCTCCTTTCATCTATCTCACCCTCAGCAAATGTATGTGCATTTTCCATTGCCATTCCCTGCTTCACTTCACGCTCCCTGACTTAACACACATGCTAAATCCTTTCTTCAACAGCAACAACAACAACAAATGATCAAACCAATTCAGCTTTTCTTCAAATAATGGAATGTKCTTCAGTTGTAAATATTCATGGCTGGATGGAAATTGTTTCTTCATGGGCYCTGAGCATACTGATGTCAATCTGTTTAAATGACTCACAGTCTCTTTTACCTCCAAGGGGCAATTTTGTTTTTTCTGGTGCTGGTCTCATAGATAATCCATGGCAGATGCRAGTCAGACATGTCCACCTCATCTAGCTCATTTTCCATCTTAGCTTGTTGAGCTTGTGATCCCTAAGAGGTTTCCTCACAGCTTTTCACAGGTCTGGAAATCCCGACTAGCTTTTAGAAGACCATTCAGGTTATGCTCATCCCTCAGTAAAGGGAATACATTTAAGGCTTTTTTTTCCCTTAACCTGTCAGCAGATTCAGGTGACAAAATAGCTGCTGACTTTTGCAACCTGCAAATATAGCCACAGTTCATGTTTTCCTCCCTCTGGAAGACCTGCATTTTCCCCTCCACCCAGCTCTCTCATAGCTGTGCTCATCTTGTAGACAAGAAAATTTTTCACGGCTCTGTTTTTCCAAAGAGCTCTTCCTATGGAAACCTGCATGAAGGGTCACCTGCATGAAGCCCAGTAGGCAAAATACTTTCTATATCTTTTGAGTACTATATACAGTTGGTATAGCTGTGGCAGCAASACATCCATCTGGCACCCTGCTCAGGGTACCCTTATCACGGTATCTGAGCAATATATTGCCTTTTATTGCCCACGCCCTGACCACGCATCCCCCCTGACAGCCAATTAATGYGTAATTCTGCTGCATCGCCCAAGCTGAATCTGGCTGGCACTCCAGGTATAAMTTCCTTTAACAAACGCTTTTGTGAAGGCGTAGGAGGGACTCACAGATGCCGGGCTCTGCCAGAGGAGATGGAGATGCCTCAGATGACCTCGCTGTCCCTGCTGCTGTGCAGCCGGCTGCGCTCCTCGGGAGCTGCGAGGCACATTTTCTCAGTCAAGAGGAGCTGAATGATGGATTTGAGGGTTTKTTTCAGGGAACCTCCGCTGTCTTCTCCTAAAGCAAACGGGGGTGGTTCCAGGAGATAGAAAAGGCCAGGGGCTTGCTCAGAGAACCCGTAACAGGTTCATTATGGAATCAGAGCTGTGAATGCCTCAGATGCTCAGTGCAGAGTTGTCAATAACTGTGTGTTTTAGGCCAATTTGTTTCCTTAGGTCRGTAATGCAAACTCAAACTGGTACGCAAGGCTCACAGGGGGGAAGGTAACCATCTTCCAAAATTAGGTCTCATTTTTATGCTCTCATTGAAGACTGAGAGTGAATTGAGCACAAAAAAAGGAGACTCCCAAAAAACAGCAAAAGGGGATAAGACCCAGCAGGTATGCACCTGCTTTTTATTATAGAATCATAAAATAATTTGGGTTGGAAGGGACCTCAAGAGGCTACCCAGGCCATCACTGAAGTCAGACCTGTTTTCTCCTTTAATCARGTGAGAACTCCTCCTGTTTCACTTTATGACTGCTGGTTTTGATTTGTGCCCATTGCCTTCCATGGGGATCATGGACACTGAACCGTAGTGGTCAGGACCTTGCAAGGAGTGTTTAGAGTAAACCCACAGAGTGGTTTACAGCAGTCACATCATGTTTTTTCACATGGCATCACTGCACTTGGTCAGATAAGCACAAAGATTCTGCAAAAGGGAACATCTGGGAGGTTAGTTATTATTTGTCAGGAAGTCTCCAAGGGGCACTTACATGAGGTGTATGGAAGAAGGTCAGGACAAGCTATGTTGTTCCAAATTACCTCTCCAGATGGAAACCGTGCTGGTTTTTTTATAAGTTCCTGGTCTTTCCTGGTTTTCACTTAGTTTTGGGCATGACTAGATCTAAGTCTGGTTCATGTACAAAGAGCACAAGTACATTTGAATGCTTCCCATGGTTTCACCCTTCATCCACTGCAGACAGTGAGCTGTACCCAGGAGATCTCTGTCCGAAACCAGTTGTCAGGAAGACCCTGTGAGATGAAATGTGTTAGTCGCAGAGGGCCACGGGCTAAGGAAATACCAGGACATGGTGGCTGAAAGACATTTATCATCCTCGTTCTCTGTCTTTTACAACCTTGCCTCTCCACAGCTTTCCAGCACTTTAGTTCTCAGTGTCTCTATGGGAGAAAGGTTATTTCTCCCCATTCTGCAGGTGAGAGCTGAGGTGCAAGAAGCTGGACTGAGAGGTATTTCCAATGCAAAGGAAAGCCTCATGCAATTCCCAGGAAAATTCTGATTGCAGCCCTCAAACATCTCCTCTGTCCTTGCAACTCTAATGACATCCTTCTTACTCAGCATTTCTTCCTCATCTCAAGGGTGGTGTTTGCATTTTGCTTCAGCTCCAGATGTTGTTTTGAGTGTAAATCCCTCAGCAGGTGTGGTACGGATAGGGGGACAGAGTAGCTCTCACTTGGCCTCCTGATGAATAACTGTGATGAATGGGAATCACTTAGAAGACAAGAGTGGTTCTTGTTCTCCCTCAAACGAAGCAGCCAGGTGCACGGCGTAAGCTGAGGCCACCAGCAAGGGAAGGCTGAGCCCACAGCTGGCTCTTACGCACAGAAGTGCTTTGTCTTTCCTCTTCCAGGGCCCCCGCTGTGCCTCCTCTCCCTTCGCACCCACAGCCCTCTGATCTCCAGCTGTCTCTGATACTTTGGCTGTGCTCATTTCTGAGATATCTCAAATCTTTAGATGATTCCCATCTCAAACACCTAGTGAGGGAGTGGAGAGTGCCTGGTCAAGAAATAGCTCAAACCAGAACAAAACACGGACCTTTTAAAAGAAAATTAAGAAAGAGTTTATTACCGTGCTGCTCAGGTCTTGAGTCAGACCAAGATCTCAAACATGGATCACCCACGTCCCAAGTAAATGACCTACAGCCACACTTCTGAATTTGCTGTCCTATGGGAGTTGTTTCATCTATAGAMTCATAGAATCATTTAGGTTGGAAAAGATCCTTAAGATCACCGAGTCCAATCAGTGTGAATACTTTCAGTTTAAAGGACTTAAAATTGGGTTTGCCATGAAAAGACCCCACTGAGGTTCTACAGCCTTTTCTTCATTAGATTTTAACTCCAGTAACAATTCAAGACCCAGGAAGCTTTTTTCATGAACAGAGGTTCATCACAACTGGCATCCCCCCATGAAACGTTCTGGTGAGTTTTAAAGCACTATCCTACCATTTTGTAATAAATAAAGGAAATACAAACCCCATCAGCTCCATGGGGAAGCACTACCACACTCATTTTACAGCTAATGCTTAAGGGACAGAGAAACTTAGGCCAGGCAAACATTGGGTAGAATGAGGGTCTGCATTTCTCAAGGGCCTGGTTTGCACGTCAGCCAGATATGTGACCCAGGAGCAATCCACCTCATTTTAGACACCCATCTGAGACACCAACAACAGCAACATGATAACCCTGCACTCCCTCCTGTGCCTATGCCCATGCACCGAAACTCAAYAGCATGTGCAAACTCAAGATGTTATATTGCAGACTGGGAAGGCTGCACAAAGATTTGGTCTCCTAGTGCAAGAACTATCTATTTGTATAAAAGGTATCACAGAATTGCAGATCTCATTACGGCATCTCAGATTCTCGAGCACACTTTGGAAGAAGTCATGATTTTCTAGAAAAATTGTTAAATAGAAAGAAGTAATGTTTTTCTGAATCAAGCAGCCACCGTCCTGATTTTTTTTTCTTGAGGAAAGTGGAAGTTGTATAATAGGAGATGAGAATGGACTAATTAGTCTAAAAGGCWAAAGCTATTTACTAAATACTGGCCTCATGGGCGCACTAGAAAGAATGGGAGAAAAAACATGCATGGAGAAAGACAGATAGATTCACAGAAACTTGTGTCTCAAAATAGAAATGTTCACATGAGATACTCTCCTTTGTGCGGACACCGTCTGTCAGTAAGAATGTGTATTGAGAATAAATGAGTTATATCCTTCGATTGTCATGGCCACTAAAAATAAATAGACATCCGGCAACGAAGGCATAGCAGGCACAAGCTGAGTTATTGTGTTACCTCTGAAATGAATTGGATGTGCGAGGAAGCACACGCTGCACATTCCATTTAGCAAATGACCCGACTGAAAAACCTGCTCACACACCAGAACGCACACCCACTGCCATCGTCTGAATACGTCTGGCAGGGCTTGGCTGCTGGGGCTAATTTTCTCAGCAAGGTGGGACTGAGATAGCCTGTTTCCCCTGCTGCTCATCTTCTTGGTATCTACACCCAGGTCATCCCGTCAGTCATTCTGCATTTGCCCCATGGGCTGAAAAGGGTTTTCACAGACTTTTCTCCCCTGTTGCCCCATGCATTTGCTGGGCCACACACAAAAATCTCCTGCAAGGCTCCCCTGCCATTGCTCAGTTCATCCCATGCTGGAACAGCAAAGGACCACGAGCCACACCAACAGGCCCAGGAAAGAGGCTTTGCTCCAGCACACCCACAGAGATACCCAGAAAATCACAGCGGTGTGTCTAGGGCTGATGAACCGCAGCTTTACCACGCTCAGCAGCAGTAGGATGGGAAGACCTTAATGTCATGTCGAGCAGCATGAGCACAGCTCCTCCAGAAAAATGCCATCTGCGAGGTCATTTTCAACTGAGACCTCCTGGGAGGAGCAATGCAGAAAAAAAGGAGGGGATTTCCTCGGCTGCTGCTGTTATCAGGCTTCCCTCCTCCAAATACTCTAAGGGAATGGRTTTGCTAAAGCATGTTCTGCCAATTTTCTATTCTTCATTGCTTTGCCTACAGCAGAGGTCTGCATTATCTTATCTGCTGCTCAGTGCATTGCAATGCCAGCTCAGGAATCAGTACATATTCTGCTAAGACCTTGCTGTTCCCTTTGGATGTATCTCTGCAGAAAAGCTTAGGGGACTCACTCCTCTGAGCAGACCATAATACGGGGAAATATTGTCTGAGAGGCATTAGACGTTATCCTGGGGAGAAGGAACAGAGAGTGTAAGTAAAGCACAGCTCAAATCCTGTTAATAAAGCAGCGACAGAGAATTGAAACAGGAAAGTGGAGGAGGAAGGAGGGTAAAGTCACGTTTTCAAAGTGCCAAGACACTGCCATTCCAGCTTCTCCTTTCCCATGCAGCAAAAGCAACATGTGCTTTATTCAGGGGACACACTGCACACAACACACACACACGTATGCATCAAAAGGGACTGCCGACCAGCTGGCAATACTGCACTAACTTCTTTAGCAGTACCTTATTGCAGAGTTAACTGCTTTGATGCAGCCTCCTACTGCAAAACTCCTGCCTCTTCTGCTCCCAGATGCATGAATTCGGGGAGTATGGAAAAAGAGCTGGAGTTCTTCGCCATGATGATGTATTACAAAACTGCTCTGGGATTTACACCCTCTGTTTCCTGACAGGAAAGAAATCAGGCTACAGTGATGATGCTTCTCCTCTTTTTCCAACTGGTAATGCAGCAGAATGGATGGGCTGTCACAGAGCCTATATGCAGTTGCAACAGGTCGTTGCAAAATTCATCATTCACATGAGGTTCTGATTCAGCCTGGAGGTAGTTCAAAGACCTTTACAGCATGATCTCTGTGGAAAGACCTGCTCAGCTTTCAAGCAGACACCTTTTGCTGCCTTTTATGTCTGAGAGGTAAAGTCTGGAAGGAAAACAGGGTTGTTGTGTCCCTTTTGAGTGCTGCTCCCTGGATTTCCATAACCTGAGGGATTACCTGGAATCAGTGAGACTGAAACATCTGCCTCAGTTAGGAAGGCACAGCAGGCAATGCTGGGAAAATGTTGTCTTCTGGATCATCTAGGAGTTGCTTTGCAGAATGGACTGAAGTATTTCACTGCCCTGTTTCTGAATCTCTATAGTACTTTGACAAGGACAAGCACTCTTTTCCAACCTTAATGATTCTACGATTCTATGAATCTGTGGTTCACTGTTAGTCCGTAATATCCTATCTGTTTCTAGCTGGCCCTAACCTGTTTTAGCAAAGCAACAATTTATTTGGCAGACAGGGAATGTTTAGTCTTTCTGGAAACTACTGTATCCCCCATGGGGGAAAAAAAAAAAAATCATTGTTTCAGAAGCAGTTACCTCGAAAAACTAAATGGCCAGGGAGATGACACCCCACCATGTCCCAGGGAGGCTGCCAAGGGCTCCTGTCTTATCTGAGAACAGGACCTGCTTTTTCAAGTCCTGCAGATGTTTTGAATGTGCTGTTTGCTTGCTGGCTTTGAGGCTTTTGCTTTTGGCTGATGTTTATTGCATTATTGGGAAGCCCACGGGCAGAATACCTCCCCCTCCCCACACCCTCGCTATGGTTAGGGGAGGTCTGTCCATCCTGTTGGGATCTGTCCTCACTCCCCAACTCTTCTGCCCCCTGGACTTTTGCATCTGTTTCTCCTTTTCTATCCCATTCTCCAGACTTAGTCACACATGGCTTTTCTTTAGCAAGCTCTTCTCCTAGTGACTTTCTTGATACCTTCCTATGACTCACATGACCCAACCTCTGCTCAGATCTGCCCAAGGAGCAGCAGCAAAGGAGCAGTTTGCCTGGATATCCAGTTTGAAATGGRAAAGGCATTAGGGTTATGCACAGGCAATAACTGAGGCATAAAATTATATGTTCCTGCTCAGACGTTTAAAGAGAGCACAGTCCAGGTGATGGCAATGACTTTGTAGCATGAGTCAGTTGGACTCATTTGCTGGGAGATCCAAAAGCAGCAGAGACAGAAAATATTTCCTTCTCCTAAAAACAGACAAAAGTCCTGCTGACAAACCAGACCATCACAAAACCTATCTGCAGGACAGTGAGTAGTGAGCAGAACAAGCATCATTGCTCCCAGAGAAACAACGAGCTGAAAGCTGTAGTGTTACTGACTCCAGGATTACCGAACCCCCCAACTGGCTGAATCGGTGAGAAGGGACTGGCCAGCGTGGCTTGAGAGCAAAGTACAACTTAGCCCAGTCCCAGCCCGCATGCCCACATCTCTGCCAGGACAGGACTCAAACCACCAGCCTGGGGGAAGCAGACCCCTCTGCAGCCCCTTGCCCAGCCCAGCCCCCTCACYTGCCCCCACCGGCGGCATCACTTCTTCCAGGCAACCTACTTTTTATTTTTATTTTAAGCTGATACTTTTTGCCAGCCAAACTACCCAGGCCAGCCTGCACTGCCATCAGGGTGTCATCCAGAAGCTGTAAACTGAGCAGCTTCCTTCAGRATCCTCAGGCTACCCGGCTCGCTACACCTCCCCGCCAGCCTAAGAGCAGACTGGGCTCAGAGCAGAGCCTGATTTCTTTTCCTCTTCTTCTTTTTTTTCCCCTGCTTCTCTCTAACACAGCACCAGGAAGGGCCCCAGCTGCTGCCCACACTGCGCAGCAAACCAGGATCTATGAGCCATGACCACCAGGAACAARCAGAAAAATTTCCCCTTCCAAGATTTCAGCAAGGCTACAAACACCTGGGGAAAAACAGCTAGCTAATGGACATCACTCAGACCATCCCCGAATGCCTGCCTTTCTTGCTGGCCTCTTTCCAGCCCTCTCTACTTTCTTCAGCTGGCTAATATTCACTGGCCATAGCAAGGGACCCCCAAGCCCCCTCTGATGCTCAGCAGGACCCATCTGAYGCCCTGGTCTGACACCACGCAGCCTCCTGGGAGCTGTGGGCCTTATGCAGCCTGGAAGCTGGACCTACTGCAAGCCCCTTGCAGAGCTGGCCCCACGTAACCCTCCGTTAGGACTCCAGTAAACAAACTTCAACTCAACAGGCTGCCTTCTCCTCCTCCGCCATCTCAGAGCCCAGCAGACACCATTCACTCATCGCACCATGCCCACGCAGGTTGGCCAGTGACCTCCAATGCTGTCCTGGTCCTGCAACACCACCACTGTCCGCATACCCAGAGGAGAGAAAAGCAGAATGTCTGCTCATACTCACAGTTTTGAAGTCCTCATGGTTGCACTCTTGGCCTTTGAATTTGCAGTACAGCATCATATCCTTCAGGTCATGGCCAACCCGCGCCAGGAACTCCTGCATGTTGAAAACTTTTGGTTTATACTGCTTAAAGTTGGCCTTTTCTTGGAGGATGGCTAAGACAGCCGGGTCAGCCAGGTGAGGGTTGGGGATCTGCAGGTTGACATCAAGCAGAGCCAGGAGCTCCCCAGCATGGTACAGGTCGTTGGTAGTGAGCCGGGAAAAGCGAAACTCGTTGAGGTTACAGATGGTGACAGCAGGGAAGACCAGGCTGTTTGCCACGACCTCGTCCACTTTGGTCACATGCTGGTAGGAGAAGTAGAAAGCCACCCGGTCTGAACTCTCAACCAGGAGGAGACCTAGCGAGCCCACAAAGGCCAAGGTCCAAAGCAGGCGACGGATGGTCACTGGCCCGTAGACGAAGACGTGACGGATGCCATGGAGCGTGGAGGTGTTGGCAAAAATCTGGATGCTGGAAGGCTGCAGGCTGCCCATGCTGCCCTCGCTGGTGCTGTCCTTCAGATCCATCAGGGATAGTTAGTTAAATCCTGGCACTGCTTTTTGGGTCAGTCTGTAGCTGGAACTGGGATCTGGATCTCTCCCCTCCCCTCTTGAAAGTAATTAAACCCTCTTAGGGGTGGGAGACAGAAGGAGAGTCTCAGGCCAGCTGCTGCGAGTTTATCCCACAAGCTCGGCAGTAGCTTCATAGGGGTAAATATTTATATAAAATCCATTCAAACTCTCGCTCTTGATTTCCTCGGTGCGATAAGAAGGGCTGGTTTTATTTAGGGAGACACCAAGGTGATGTGGAAGAGATGTGGGTGGGCAGCAAAAGCTGAGCCAATGGAAATAAAGTCCTCCCCCTACACACACACACATGCACACACACACGCGCCGAACGGAGATGAGATTAAGCGAGAGAGGGAGCTTAAAACAAGTCGAAGCAGCTTGCAGCCTGTTAACTAGTGCGTAAAGCCCAAGGATGCCGCTTCCCAGAGCTGATGTCTTGCAGAGCAGTGGGGCTTTCAGACCGATCGGACGATGTTCCTTGTGCTCCGGGGATGCGAGCTGCTGGATTCAGGCATCTCTCCTCCTCCCCACCCCTCCATTTTGGGCAGGGCTCCAAGAAATACCACCCCAAAAACCCACCCTGTGCTGCCGGTGTTATTTCCGAGGGCTTCTCTCAGGGAAAGGTGGGCAGCTAATTCAGCAGGAGAAGTATGAGAGGAAAAGGGGGAGGGAAAGGGAAAGGCTCAAAAAATAAGAAAAAGGGGGAAAAATTGCTGCTCAGCTCCATGCACGCACATACACGCACACTGAGCAGGGGAGAAAGCAATAGCATGAAGCCTCTCCTCTCACACAGCAGCTCAGAGTGAAAAATCAGACAGGGCAGGACTCRGTGGGGAGAAGCAGCGGGAAGAGAGGGGCTGCAGCATCTCTCATCTCTTCTTTCTCTGTCTCAGAGCTTCCCTTCACTTCAGGACATTCGACAGGGTGAAGCGCTGAGAGCCGTGAGTCATGCATCGATCCGGAGCCCCGCGGCAGGGCGAGAGCCCAGGGGAGGGCAGGGAGAGGGGGCTGTGATCAGAGACCCCCAGCTCCTGCCTGGGGGGTGAGTCCGTAAGCGGCCGTGCCTCGGTGGGGCCCGGGGAGGGCTGTGCCGAGCAGCTCCTGTAGCCCCTGGGCTCAGCCCACGGGGGACTCTGAAGACTTTCGGCTAGCAGGATCTCCAGATGTTTGTTTGCCGCTGAAAGGCAGCTGTGATGGATGTGTTTGGGGAAGATGCTCCCAGATGTGCATTCAGCCGGGAGGTTTGGCAGGGGGGGAGAGGCGAACTGGGAAAGGTTTCCTACCCAAGGGATACTGCAAAATCCTGTAACGATGCCTCCATACATGAGAGCATCCTTAGTGCATGCTGCAGGAGATGGGAATGAGAGGGGTTCAGCCCAGAGATGAAAGGTGCTGGGGTCTGAGCGGGGTCTGGGGTAACTCCCCTCCATGTTGTCTTGGTGCATAGCAATATTTTTGCCTGCTTTTGTTCAGATCCAGAAGAAAAAAACAATTTCTGTCTCTGTACAGCACCCAGCACTATGGTAGGTGAGGGTCCCAGGGCCATGGTAGCACTCAGGAGGTGACTTTCCCAGCTTGGATGAGGTGGGAGCAGAGGGTCAAAGCACAGACAGAGCCTGTCACAGTCTGCAGTGTGATGCCCAGCGACTCTCAGCCACTCATGAAGTTATCTTAAGGACAAACCCAAAGATTATCTGGGACAAAATGAACCCAGTTGTTTTCATGAGAGCAGACCCCTCAGGTGCTTCACCCCCACTGATGGACTCGAGTCTCCTCAGGGACACCAGCTGGCATGGCCATGAGCCACCCTGTCCTCCCCTGACACTTTTCACCCTGAGATGAGGGAGTTTCAGCTTTTGCTACCTCCAAAGCCACATTTGGCCCTGGCAGCCAAAGGCAAGCCCAGCTGTGGCATCCTCCAGCACAGAGCATCCTATGGGAGCATCTCTCAAGCTGAGCTACTCATTCCAGCACCACTATATGGCAGCGCAACGCTATTCTCTCCATTTTACACCAGGGACACTGAGGCAAAGAGAGGCCAAAGGACTTAAGAGCCATCACCCAGAAAGCTTGCAGCATAGCCATGAGTTGAATTTACCAGTAGGTCTTTCGGTGTACCAGGTTGCTGCCCTAAAGCTGAACCCTCCTTCCACAGCCAGAAGGCTCCAGGTCTGTGCCGAGACCACAGCCGGTCCTCACGGACAGCTGGGATGCAGAGGGAGCACCAGAGGAGCTGCCACCAGAGGCTGGTTTCCTCTTTGTACGAATCCACATCAGCCCTGAAATGCAAAAAATGGTCCCTCCTCCTGCATCTCTGCCCGTGACTGAAAGCCAGGCTCTCAATGCAAGCCCATTTGTGGCTAAACAGAGCTGTGCCCCTTCTTTATTAAGCAGAAATTCAGCCAAGGTGAGGCCTTACAAACCTCCTGCATCTTGTCATGCCCTTTCCAGGAGGGGTGGAGAAGACAGTGCTGAGCAGACCCAAACAATGTGTAAACCAGAATTAAAGCAGCTGAGGACAGAGTGGCCACAGCACCCTTGCTCCTGGGCTCCTGACCTCGCTGCCTGTCTACCCTTGTGCTCACCATCTCCCCACGGCTGGGGACAAGACCATCCCGCCCCCCTAAAAATTTCCTGGCAGGAATGGGCTCCCTTTCCCACCCATGACCAACCCATCTGCAAATCTCCCTCCTCTCCCCCCATCTGCATTATTTGGCCTGGTGCGTTAATGCTTTCATTTGTTCACCACGCGCACTGCCTTTACAATCCTGTTTTCTGTAATTCATACCATGTACCATCTGCTGCCTTTGATTATTTAACTATCTAGAGTGCTTTGGCTGCAGTCTGGAGGAAAAAGCGCCGTGCCCAGCAGTGCTGCCTGGCACCGGCGCTGGCTCACCAGGCTCCTCTCCACTGCTCATGGGGTTGGGGACAAACCAGGGGGACAAATGCTCTCCCATGAGTGCCTGTGGCTCAGGTTGTGCCCAAGAGCTGACATCGGCCAGGGTGTCCTGAAAGCTGAGGAAAGCAGCTCTGGTCATGCCTGGGGCTGCACTATGGGATGACACCAGCAAGGATGGGGTAGATGGGTTGCGAGGGATGGTAAGGGGTGTTGGCACCTCTTGCCACCCATGTGAATGGCCTCTCTGCAGGTGGATGTGCATGGTAAGGACAAAGCAGCCTGGCCAGTTCCATAAAAGCCCCCAGGATGGCAGAGCCCAGCTAAGAAAACCTGCAGTCCCCTTCCTTGGGGACACCCAGGGAATGGCAGCACATCCCTGGGGGGGGATGAAGTAGCTGCTTTGGGAGCTCGTAGCCCAACCTCAGCCCCTGAATATTCCTCACAGACCTCGCTGCTTCAAATCTCCTTCAGAAAGAAGGACAGAGGAGCCAGGCAGGGCCAGAAGACACGTGCCTCAGGAAAATCCCTTTTCTTCCCTCTTAGAGGGATGCGGTGGTGGTGGTGGGCAGCAGGGCCAGGGTGGCTGAGGGACACAGGGAGCAGAGCTGGATCCCTCTCGTTTGCACAGCCTGTGCCTGCCCTCTTGTGTCTCAGGCCCATGCTGCACTGCTCAGGGTGAGGGATCCCAGCCCTGAAACACATGGGAAACGGGTTTATGTGGGGAGGGAGAAGAGATGGAGAGGGGTCCCCCACCTGTGTGAGCCCCTCTGCTTCCACAGCCCTACCTGAGCCCTCCCAGAAGCATGTCCCAGGCAAAGCGTTTGCATTGGGAAAGTCAGGACTGGCCTTACAGGCAGAGCAATAGGTGGTTTTAAAAATAAAAGGTGATTCTTTGGCCCCCTGTGTGGTTCAGCACATGGTCCCCACTGCCCTGGGCCAGAGCCCTATCCTTAGCACTGGAGATCGCTGCATTTTCTGCCAATTTGTTGTTTTTATGTTTCCCTCTGGGCTTGATTAGGAAAAGAAAAAAGAAGAAAAGAAAAAGCAATGATGGTTGCAGTCAGGTAGAGTGGTTCGTCTTCCCTAGCCCAGCTGCAGATCATTTTTGTGGTTGCATTGAGCACCAGGAAAATGTCCCAATCGGTGTCCCACTGTGTTTTCAGTTTCACAGGACGCTGCTTTTGCCGCATCTCCGTGGGCTTTGCAAAAAAGAAGGACAACAGGCATTTGGAGGGGAAGCCAGGGAGCACTTGGCCCATGATGATGAGACCTGGAAAAAGAAGGACTTTGCTCAAGATGATCATGGTCCTACAAGTCTCCCTCCATTTCTCAGCCTTTCCCCGACCTTTTTGGACCCTCTTGTCACCTAACTGCTTATTGCCGGTATCTTCAATCTCTTGGGGAGCCAGAGCTCCACTTAGCAGAGAGAGCTCGGCTACTTAAATGAGTCTGCCTTTCCAAATGGGAACATAATGTTGAATGCTGATGTTTCCCCTGAAATTAAAACCCATCCTTTCCAAAATAGCTTTGGCTCCATTAAATGGCTTTTTAATATATATAGAAAATTGAAATTTTGATTGGATTTCAATGTATTTAATATTATGCTTGGATTTATAATGGGGTATAAAATGAAAGCAATTAAAGCAATTAAAGAGAAAAAAAGTCTCCTTGAAACAAAACCAAAAATATTCAAATGGCTGCATATTGGGAAACACCTTCTAAAGGAAGGTGTTGGAAGACAATGAAATGCTCCATTTTGATACCCCTGTGCCCCAAAGAAAGGTGCTGATAAAAACATCACATTGACAGAGAGTTGAATCAATATTTTCCAGTGGAAGAACTATACTGGGGGGAAGATTCCTCCACCAGCTGTGCCTGGCATCCCCCAGCAGCAGAGAGGATGCTCCGGGATGCCTTCCTCCTCCTCCTCCTCTGCCTGCAGAAACATTATAGCACAGTAATAGCTCAGTGGTGGCAGAGCCGAGCCTCCAGCCTCCAAATCTGGCTGGTGATGGGGGGAGAGGCTTCCCTGGGGCATAGAGATTACTCTCAGCCCAAATCAGCCCAGAGACTGCAGACCAAGTTACATCTACAGATTTTATTACAGAAAGGGAATATTGGATTTGCAGTAGTGTTTTTCAGCAACCGGAGCCTGGCCCGCTTGCTCTGACATTCCCGGCTTTTCTGCAATAACTTAGATTTATCAGCCCTCTCTCTGGGGCCGTGTTTATCAGCCGGGGTTCGAAGATGTTCGCATTAGCGGTGACTCGCATGGCACCTGCTTGGCGTGCAAAGCGAGCTGGCGGGATTGCAGGGGCCTCCGGCTCCATCCTTGTGTGCCATTGTTTCACCGCATGACCCTGAGCAAGCCACAGTGTTTTTTCATTCTATGCAAAATTAAAGTAATGATGTTTCTGTCCTGTGTCTTGGGCTTAGAGAATTGGGGATGAAAAATGCAATAGAAGAATGACATTTTCTTTGGCGCCTCCCCATTTAAATAGCCCTTGAAATCATACTTGTTCTCCATTAAGCTTTACACGATTTTATTTTGACTTATATGCGTTAGTTCTGCCTGATACTCTTGTTCCTTGGAAAGTCTATGAAAGCACTTTGAATTACTCATGAATAATTCAAGTTTAGGACCCATTCCAGGCTCTTGTTTCTGGATAATGCCAGGCATTTGTTCTTGTCGGCACATGAAACAGGCCAGGAAAATTCACTGAAATATATATTTTTTCTTTTTTTTTGCCCAAAAATGTCTTCATCAACTTTACTTTCTTTTTAACTTCTCCTTCAGTGCCAGTGCAGCTCCCAGCTGAAATTCTCCAAAGAAGGCAGTTTTCATGGGATTACAATTCTTGGAATAATTAAGAGAAAGAATCCCACAAATTAAGAAGTCATCCTTTCATTGCTATGGCAACCCTGATTGTCCTTCCTCAAGTGGCTGAACTGAGAAAACAAGAAAAAACCAATCTAAAAGATAATTGCTATCCTGCTGCCAAAGGAGCAAGACTGGGAGGTGAGATGGGACAGACAGTCCTCGGTGCTCTCCAGGGGGGACCTCTCTGTGCCATTTCCATTTGACCTCACCGTGGTACAAGGCATTTCTTTTAGCTCTCACAAGCAAGGGGTAAAACCCTGGTGGCAAGGATCTGTTTCAGGATGAGCTGAGTTGCCTTCTGGGCTCTCCAGGTTGGGTTGACCCAATCCCCAGTGACTGCTGAGGGAGTGGAGACACCCAGCGCATGGGGACATCATCACATCTGGGGTGTCCTGATGAGGACATCCCCCATCAGGACATCAGGACATCCCCCATGCTGATGGAGCATTTGCTTAGGGAAGTGCTATCGATAGGAAACTCAAAACCTCTTTGGCACAATGAACAGGTCAGGCAAAGAGGGATTTACCCCACTGACATGCTTCTGCCAGAAGAGAAGAGAAGATGCTGCTACCCTCATGGAAAAGCTCATCCTTAGGAGATTTCCAGCCTGAAAGAGGGATAGTTTGAGCAGAGAGAGGGACTCAGCTCTGCTCCTGGCACACCACAGTCCCAAGCAGCTTTCAAACCCAACTCTAATCCCCCCAGAGTGTCATGAGGACACAGCAGGATTTCCCAGCCCTGATTGACTTTGCAAAGCCAGCAGGTAGAAAACTTTTGTTTGCATTTGTATCAAGAGCAAATCCCCGCTTGAATTAATGAGAGTGCAATAATGAGGCTGCCCGGGGCTGTTGTCACAGAGGTGTGATCCTCACCGCTCCATCACGGGGGCTGCACTCCCACCCGCTTCCCCTTCCCAGTGCCGGCTCGCCCCAGGCTGTGACACTGGCAATGCCGGTGGTGAGGCGGCGCTCAGTCCCAACCAATGCACAAACGGGAGCTGTGCCAACATTATGGCATGAGTTGTGCTCGGCTTCTGCCCTTCCAGATGTCTCTGGAGCTTGGGTTAAGTTAGCTGGCGATGCACTGGAGGACAAGTGTGAACCTGAGACCACGCCAGCCCTAGGGTGTTTCTTTTAAGCCTGTTTCAACTACATTTGACTGAAATTGTTTACTTCCATTTCCATCAATCGGCAGAGATCTCCTCAATGGGGTTTTGAGGGACTGCAGCTGATATGAAGTGATTTAGAATCATAGAATCATAGAATCATTAAGGTTGGAAAAGACCTCTAAGATCATCAAGTCCAACCATCAACCCAACACCACCATGCCCACTAAACCATGTCCCTAA